>WHPZ01585819.1:0-11168 GCA_016617965.1 Macrosiphum rosae
ACAATGTTGGTCACAGTGTTTTAAAGGTGATTTGATAAAAAAAAATCCACAACTGATTAAAGAAAAGAATTACATTTTTTCGTCAACTTCAGTACTCACTTTTTGCCTTTTTTATAGTTTCTATAAAAACAATTGATTTTTTTTGGACGTCAGATTAGGAAATTCGAAATGCCGGTCCACGGTTCTCCTTACAAAACTATAACCGATCCCGAATTAATTCGAAAAAAAAATGAATTACGAAAGGCTATCTCTCTAGAATATATAAAGCATACATCAAATCCATACCGAAACATAAAAATGGAAGGTGGAACCCTGGTATGTATCCATACAATATTTCTTAAATTGTTATTAATATAGTATAATTCTGGTATGTATCCATACAATATTTCTTAAATTGTTATTAATATAGTATAATTCTTTGTTACTAGTTTGATGTCGGTATTCAAAGATATATGTCTCTGAAAGCAACGCAACATGAATTTTTCAGGCCTACACCCAAGACTTCACTTTTAGGTGTACTAATGATAGTATTACCATATTTTAGTCTGACTTATTTCATCAAGAAAGAACGTGTATGTATTAATTTAGATTTTTAATTATTATTAATTTTAATAAAAACATTAAAAAAAATTATTTTCCATAAAAGGACCGTCGAGAAAATTTAATTCGTACTGGAGAAGTAGCTTACAAGGACAGAGGATTCAAATTCGCCTAACAAGATTTACTTTTATATGAACATTTTTAGTGTTATTTTGGTCACATTACCATTGTTGTATAGATTTATTAAAATAGAAATGCCTGAAACAAATAATTAACACAAAAATTGGATTTCAACTTCTATTATATATTTTGTTTAACGTCTGTAATGATAATAATGTTAGAAACAGTTCTTCAATTTGAATTCAATAAAATATATAGAAAAATAACTATAGTAATAATTATTTTAAACATTTTATTAATTTATTAATTTATTAAATATAAATGAATTATAAATAAAATGAAATGATTCTTTTAGCAGTGTTTTGTTTAACAACAAGTATGAAAATTAATTGTAAAAATAATTCCTTCTACTGAATAGTTGGTTTTGAGTGTACCTTGATGCTCTACAGTTGAGTAGGTCATTATAATTTATGTGTTAAATTTCAATTAATATTGTAGTAATATTTAGGCAATTCACACGACATAAATATTTGAGCTATTTCTATATGTGACTGTGTGAGTAGTAAATGAACATTAGTGTGTTTCCGAGACTCTCTGTAATGTAGCGTCGGGCAACCACCACCGGATGCAACTCTCGCACCCTCACACACATGTTAATACTTCGCGATAAATGAAAATATTCTTGTTTGCATAACTATAAAAACTACTAAAAGTGGCAGTAAATTAAATATACTTCTTGAAGTTTGATTGTAATTTCGAAAAAATGGTTGAATTTATAATCTTCTAGACTATGGTCTTTAGGAATCTCTTTTTGATTTGAAATCAGATGTGCCAAAAAAAATACAAATGTAAAGCAATTATTTCACGAGATTTTTAAAGAAAAAATCAAGATTAATTTGATTTAATTTGAAGACATAATATTAAATATAGTGAATTTCGTTGGAATAGTTGTTGAATATTGAAAACTCTAAAATCTTTTAATGAGTTTATAGAAGGGAATTTGTTTTCGGATTTGTTTAAAATTATTTTGATACCTATACTTTTTTGGGCTGTTATTAGTTTATTACATGCTAATATCTCTAAACCACCCCAAGCTGTTATTCCATATTGTAGTATTGACTTTGTCATGGCAAAGTAAAGTCCGTATGTTCAGTGTTTTTCTAGCATTCATATAGAAATATAGTGTCCTTATTTTGATTAATAAGTTATTTACATAAACATCCCATTTTAAGTGTTCGTGTTGGTCAATGGAGGCACCAAGTTATTTGATATTATGTTCTGTTTATCTAAACTCCTCACATGTGTAATAATTGTTTAAATCATGGCTAAATAACACCCCACCTGGGCATGGCAGATATCTACGGGTGCCCACTTAAAAATTCTGCCAAAACAAACACCCGTAGATATCTGCCATGCCCGGGTGGGGGATGACCGCCTCTCTCACCGGACACCGTGACTGCCGGAAGAAATATGCCATCCGTGGCCGAGTTCAAACCGACGACGGTGAGCGTCGTAACCAACGTCTTAGTCCGCTCGGCCACTCCGTCCCCCATTAAACATTTATTTGGCACTTATTTTATTATTTCCAGTGGTTATAAATGAAATTTGTAAACTGTTTGTACATCTTAAAATACTCGTAACTCGCTTTAAAATTTAAATATAATAAAAAGCCTATGTCATTGTTTAGATAATAATCTTACCTTCAAATTGTATAAGAGGTCAATTTGCTCTAATTTTTAAATTAAAGGGAGATAAACGTGTTTTGCTGAGCGTAAAATTTGCTATGTTACGCACTTTTAAGACAGAGAAAACAAATGTAACTGTAACGGCCCCTTAAATTTGAATTCAATGATATAATATCATTGTATAAGAAAAACGATTCTGAGCGAAAACGGTCGGTCAGCTTATGATATTAGTATATTACTAAGTATATTTGATGATATTATTGTGAATAAAGTAATTTATATATTTACCTATTTAAGGGGAATCATGTTTTAAATTTTAAATCCTTAGCTATAAAAGTTGAACATTTTATAAATTTTTAACTACAAAATAATTATTCAATATGATGAATTTTGTAAAAATTCGAACTTGAAATGCTAATAAAAAAAAAACTGCCTATGTATTTTTAATATTTTTCAACTGCTATTGTAACAATATATCAGGAGCTTTGCATCAAATTGTCATACCCTTTTTTTACCCAACAAATAAAATTTTATTGATATTTATGGAAAAAAAAACTAAAAAAATTGAAAACTGACATGTCCGTAAACAGCTCAAAAAAAGTCGAATTATTTCCTTAATTGTATAGTGTATAAGAAATGCTAATATAAACATTCAATGAAATTTTCAAGTATCTACAGTCATTCGTTTTTTAATTACAACCAAAAAAAGAAAATCGTTACATGAGAAATCGTGTGAATATCAAATGTTGTAAAAATATAAATTTCAAACGCTCATTAAAATTTAATTTGACTTTCTTCTTGAAATTTTTTTTTGATAAAGGTAGACAAACTCACAAGTAATCTTGTATTACATTTTAAAATCTTAAATTAAAATAAAAAGAAAATTTTTTATGAATTTCTAACTCAAAATAATTTGCGAATTTTCGTCATTTTTACGTATTTTGTCAATATTTGAACTTTAAATGCTTATTAAAAAAAATTGTGACTATAAGGATTTTTAATTTTTTTTCTCTGCCTTTGAAACAATATACTAAAAGCCTTCTATTACATTTTCAAGCTTTTTTTACCAACAAATAAATTTTTTTGTTGATATTTATAAAAAAAAAAAACTAAAATTAATAGAAATTGGAAACTGAAAATGTCCGTAAACAGCTCAAAATATTTGGAAAACGTTATAGTGTATAGAAAATGCTAATATAAACATTCAGTCAACATTTCATGTACCTAAGGTCATTTGTTTAAGAGTTGCACCAAAAACCAAAATCGATGTTTTCGAAAACCGATTTTGCGTAAAAATTTCAATTTTTCCTTAATTTTTTTTTTTTGTTTTTTAGGTCGGTTCTGAAAACTACTGAAAAATTTTTACTTTTGACCCCCCAAAGTACCAACTAGATTCGCTTTCCTATCAGAAAAGATACCGTTGAAGAAAATTCACGAATTAGATACCTAGGGTTTTATTCTTGTCTTCAATATTTGAGTAGGTATATAGATCTAGAAAATTGTGCTAGAGAATCTTCTCTCCCAATGTACTCTCTAAAACCATACTGGGATTATGAAAGGATTGAGTTTTCTTTGAGATATTTTAAAAGATGATGTTTTATGGCCCTTTCGAAATGTTTAGAGAACGCATTTAATACAGATATGGCCTATAGTTTGATAGACAGATCTAATTGACTGCCTCGTTTGTGTATAGCAGTAACTAGACCTATTTTAAAAGATTCTGGTATACTGCTTTCGACAATATATTGTTAAAAATACACGCTAAGCGAGATATAGTGGCTGGTTATAGATATTATATAGGTACCTACTAATAAATTATGATACAAATGCCAGTCACGTGTTATAAGCGGTGGTCAACGAGTAGAGCTAGGGGCATGGGGCAGTAAAGGGCTCGCCAATAATGATGTAATTTGAGTTTTCAAAATATCTCCATGTAACTACACATTTGTTTTGTTTGGTTACCAATTAGTTTTTTTTTTAATTGTTGATTCCAAAATGATTGAAGACCAAGAATATGTTTTACAGAATGTATATTATCAAGCAACCCCATCCCCACACTGCACTACATAAAAGACACATTGTTATGTTCTTGTTCACAGTAATTGACAAACACAAAAAGGACATAGATAATTCAGTATGGAACAGTTAAGAACAACTATTAATAATTCCTCAATACAATCCAAATAATCCAAATGAGTAAATACAATATTATTGTAACATTTTAAATGTTATATTGTAACATTACAAAATGTAATTTAAACTTACATTTCGAAAGAAATTTGCTTTCTAAAACTAGGTGTTTATATCATTCATGTAATCTTACATTGCACCTACCTTATAAAACAGTGGTTGCCATATTAATTTTTTGCAATTTTTCTTAGGGATGATAATATATTACCCAGTTCTAGAGAGTGGACAATGCCAAGTATTATATGTGACAATCAAGTATTTAATAGAATTATTAAACTGGAAATTATTGCTGAAACAGATTATAATGATGATTAATAATAATCAATAATTACAAACCACGCAAAAATTATTTTTTACATTTTTAATAAATGAATAAATAAATAATTATTTGATTTAAAAAAAAATTGTACAGCATTTTCAAATGTACTTATAAACTAACATAACGTAACTGGAAAAACGGAATAATGGTTGTGAATTACCAAAGCCACCGGTACAGTTTTAGGGAAATGTTGGGTCGAAAACATTCACAGATTTGTGTATACCTAGTTAGTAGTCAGTTGTCACTAATAAGTGAATGGCATAAATTATGTGGCTTTTATACATTTATAATATATTATTAAATTAAAACGTACTATAAATAAACCTTTGGTTATATTTTATAAGCTAATTTCATTTTTACAATATTTTTACATTTAAAATATATACAAAAATAAATTAATTTCATATTATACATATTATACAAAAAAAAAAAAAAATTAAATAAATAAAATCCAAAAATAAGGTACAAAAATTATTTTAGAATATTGTCTACAAGCATTTTGTACTGTAAATTGAATTACGTTTGCATAATATCATCATACACTATTCATATTATTACTATACGTAAGAGTAACGTATACCTATATGAATTGTGTGATTTCAAAATAATCATTTCATTAAGAATGATATTTTTATGTATTATCTAGGATTAATTATTAATGTACATCAGTCAACTGATCAATATCGTTTTAAAAATCATAGCACAATTATTGTTATCGTACATTTAAATTAATTGTATAAAATATCATGCGAGGAATGTATACAAATATTAGTAATCTATATGTATTCTTAATCAACAGATGATGCAATAAAAACGATTAGGAACAATTTGTACATATATAATATAATATATTTTATATATATATATTGAAAACAGAAAAAAAAATAGTGTAAATAGTATATTTTTTGTTGTCATAATAATAAATTGTAAATTGTTGTTTTTGTTGATAGTATCATTAACTTATTTTTTAAAACAAAATAAATAATGCAATTTCTATTAAGTTGACTAGAATTATTTAAATCTTAACAAAATACAATTTGAACCGAGCATCGTGTTGCAATTACAATGTACTAGGGGGTACACAATTAAATCGGATCAGTATTTTTTCTAAGGTGTAAGGATGGTGAAGGATTTTCTTCATTCACTTAACTTAACAACTACACATTATATAATAATTAAACCATATAAAACAATTTTAGTTAAAAAAACATAAAAAGTCGAGTTATTCAACAATAAGTCTTAATTAAGACTTAACTCATTATTCATCAGTCTTTTAAGCTTACAAAGAGAGCTACCCAATCACATAACTAACTTTGGAAGTCAAATTATAATTGTCATTATAAAAATATCTAAAATATACAATGAATTGAGCGTTTTAACTAACAAAAATAATTAATCAATTTGTTAAAATTAAAATAAAAAAACAATACAAATTGCACTATTATATCAGTACCGAGTATTATGATGACGTTTATGCCTTTTTGGTTGACGATTGTTGTGATGATGTTTTGATGACGATGTATGCACACATGGTTGTGCGGCTGCGCTCATCATATTACCGTCGAGCTCAAGTTCAAATTTGGCTGTTACTATGCACCTGGTTGGCGCGGAAGTCTGAGTCGATCCTGTAGGTACAGATTGAGTTCGTTGTGGTGCATCAATTTCGGATCCACTGTCTGTACTATAGTCTGATTGGCTTGATAGAGATGGTGATATTGATAATGACTGCTAAACAATAATATGAAATAAATATTTATTAGTTCTCAATTTATATTAAAGATTTTATTAAAGAAAATATTGTCTTTACTTCCACAAAATATATAAAGTATAGACAGGCACAAAAACAGAAAATTATTTTGAGAGTTATAAATTACTCAAATCATAAATTGTAAACAATATAAATTATAAATTAAAAATTATGGTATAAAAGTGAAAATATTTTTTGTTTAAATTTATAGAGGGGGATTGAACTCGAGTATAGATAGTAAATTTAAAAAAATGTAATGCAATGTATATATTCTTTAGAGTTCAATGACTTGCAACCGCATCTAATATTATAATTTATAAATTATAAGCAATGCCAAAATTTTATTTTTCTCGGTAAATGTAAAATATTGTTTGTCAATACATAATATTACATATAATATCACAGGTCACAGGAGAATGTTTTTATAACTATATTTATTATATAATTTATTTTTTAGGAACTTTCATTTTATTTAGGAATTTTTCAAATAATACAAGCCTCCAGCTTAAATTTAGGAGTTCAAAAATTACAGAATTTCCAACTGAAAAGGTACACCAAGCATTCTTGAGTACAACTATCAGGAAGGGAAGAACAATTTTTGATACTTAAGATTTTTAAATTTTAATATTTGATTAATGTCGGATTATTATGAATCTACTGAACTTACTTGTGACTTGGTTGTTTCCACATGAGGTATAGATGCAGAATGATAGGAACCAGATTCTTCAGCAATGGTGGATAATGATCCATCTCTAGGAACATAGTGTAGTCCTCCACCATGTGATCGAGACAAACTATTATTTCCCTGGTGTTGTTGGTGATGATGTCTGTGACGATTCTGCTGTTGATGATGATGAGTTCGATTGGATGGTGGTGGAGGTACCGATTGCCTAATGCTGGTATAACGAGCACGCCTTTTAATTGGTTCTGGTGATGGTGTGCTTATGCGGTCAGTATACTTCAATGGCTTTATCTGTGTAAAATATTTGAATAATTAATAATTATTAAAATGTCTTATTATTATTTAAGTAAACAAACCTCTGGCGGTGGTCCATATATAGACAAGAAAACTGGTAAACACACGAGGCCATTAAACAACCCAAACACTGTATTAGAAATTAATATGAGAAAGTATGACCTGCAATTAAATATTAAAATATTAAAAATTATTTATTAGCAATAAAAATAATTCACATTTTACCTTGATACATAGTTATTTTGGAAAACAAGCATTATGACAGCGATAAATAATGTAACTCCAGATTGAAGGATTATTTTAGACATATGATCTACAGATAGATGTATTCGTCTTTTTTTATCACCTATACATGTGACAAAACTCTGTTGGATAAAAAAAAAACATGATTAATAATAAAACTTATTGTTACTAAACTTATTTTGTTGAACTTACCAAACAAAGGTGTATAGTGAACGTTGCTCCAGTACCTACAGTACCAATTACTAACACAACGGGTATGGCGCTAAATTTTATGTAAGCAAAACCCATAAAACCCAAAACTTGAATGACTTGTGTTGCAGACATAAATAATGTTATAAAGGCGGCTCGGATATTGCATAGGAACAAACCGCAGATTAAAAACAAAAAAAAAAATGCAAATGACATGGAAAAACATAAATACTGATTGAGTTCTTGATATTGTTCCCAGTAAACAAAAGGGATGCCTGATGGATAGTTGGGCAGTCCACGCTCGTCAAAATTTTTGCATATGCCACGTACTGTAGTTATGAATTTTGTTATTATAGATGTTTCATACAAATAACTAGCATAGAATGGCATTTGAGCATAAATTATTGGCGATGATTTTACGATCTGTAAATCGTAATCGTTGACTACGTGCGTCCAACGACGAGGTTCTGGTCGGATGTTGGCTTGAGATGCACCATATGCTAGTATATCATTAGATACCCATGCAGTCAATAGGTTATAAAATGTTTCTTCATTAATGATGCCATTCTCATTGACCAGCCTAGCATTCATCGCCAATGATTTATCAATCGGATTATCACTGTTGCCAGTTTGCACAAGTAACTTATAACCGAGAATACCATTTTCAGATGCACATGTCTCCCATCCTTCTTGATCAATGCATTTCTTTGCCCAGTCTTTATCAAATGCTTTTTGTAATCCTATAGAATAAATTATATTAAATATAACATTCTTACACGTTGAGATAAAAACACTAATAGTATAAATTACCTAACAGCCATTCTTTGAATAATGTAAGCCACATCTGAGGTAAACCACCATTATCATTTTTTAATATGTTAGGAACCCGCATGAACGCATCGTGATATTCATACAATAACCTTTGATTAGTTGGATACTCAAAATCACCTCGTGTCACTGCATGCATGTTATAAAATCCAAACATTTGACCATATGTTCCAAGAAACTTTTGCTCATTAGTACCATTGGGAACCATTTCGGGCAATGTCAGTCCCGCTTGAATTCTGGTAATTCCCCATACACTAATTCCCAACACCGCAATAAATAATAAGATGACGCGTATACGACATGCCCCAGTTGTCAAATACTGAACATATTTTAGAGCAATGTCTTTAGGCTTCCAGTTACAAAAATATGTTTGTTTTCTCATTGGAGTGTCCTCACAATCTGAATTTGGGTCTTTAAATTCTTTCTGATGTAAAATAGAAAAAAAATCACAGAATAATAATTAATAAATATAATTAAATATAAACACAATTAAGTACTTTAGTAACTAACCAGTAATAAATTTGAAGATGCTGGAGTTGGCGAATCTGATTTTTCAGTAAATTGACGCATTTGTCCGTCAATTGTGCTCGCTGTTCCAAGAGAATTATTATTATTGTTGAAACATGGCCATTGTAAGTCTTCAGATGGAAAACAGCAAAATATATCAATCCTTGCACTTCTTCTTCTGCGCACATCAAAGCTTATAAGAGAAGTAACACCTAAAAGTGTAGTAACCAAAACAAACATTGCCAATATAGCAACCTGCAAGCAAAATGCTCGCAATGCAGGAATTGGCACAACAGCAGCAGTAATAAAAATTGCTATGGTGATGAAAGATGTCATAAGTATATTTGTTCCTGTAGATTTCAACACCATTCCTACTTGTTTTTTACCCAAGTGACAACTGTATTTTTGAGTCTAAATAAAATCAAACATATTAGAAAAATATTTTTTATTTACTTTTAAAAGTAAATAACTTACAGCTTGATCAAATCCATGACTTGACACTCGGTCATAACTGAACATCAACAAAAACATATTGTTTACTCCTAATGCCATTGCAATTGAAATAACAACCTATAAGTTATAAGTTAATATATATTATGTATAATTCTATAAAATGTACATACTATACATAAATACTATAAATAAAAAAAAAAATCTTAGACTTACAGCTATGGTAGCAGAATGTATTTGAATTCCAATAAGACAACAAAAAGCAATACCAGATGCAATCGATAACATTATTAATAGGAGACTAGACATTCCAATGATTGCTTGAGACCTGACAGGGTCGAATAAATTTATTTGCATAAACGAAACATAAAGTAGCTAAAAAAATACATCTCATTAAAATTTTTCTCATTTCTTTAAAAATTATTAGAAAATTACCATTAATGCACATCCAATATAAATAAATTTAGGGTCCAAAAAATTGAATTGGTTAAGTAAGTCTTTTAGTAACATTGTTGAAAATGTATGAAAATCGTATGGAACCATTGCTGTGGTTTTAAGCACTCTTTTAACTTCCTACAATCACAAAACATATTTACAATCAGTTAAAAATGTAACAACAATTATATAATACTAGTTGATAGTTATAATATAATATTAGTTAATAGTTATAATATAATATGCTAACCTCATTAAATTTCTTTTGCCACATTTTGAGGACCAGCGCGGCCTTCTCTTGGTCCCATGAAAAATGCAATACTTTGTAGCTTTGTGACCAAAATTCATACAACTCCTTTTCACCCATTAGTTGAAACACTGACTGCAATGCTTCGGCACTAAAATATTTTATTTGTATTAAAAAAAACGTAAATAATAAAACAATAAAATAAATATGCCAAGCACAATAAAAATTACTTTTGGATATATCCTGTTTTATTTTGAGTAATACCACCCAACAATAACTCTTTAGGCCAGTGCATATATTTACTAGCAAATCCATGACAACCATTGGTCAATTCTGCTCCAATGTCAGGGATCTGTAAAAGTGTAAATTTGTTATTATTTTAAAATACAATCTATTAAATTAAAAATATAATTATAATATTTTTTAATATTTTACCCCTACAACAATACAACACTGTTTAGGACTTTTGTTTCCTACTTGGGAAAATAATATAGTTATCATTTACAACAAGGATGTGGGTACAGGAAATGTGGGCGTTGATCTTGTCCCCTTTCGTAATACACGCCTTGTTAGAATAACACTGTTCTAATTATATTACAAGCTTGATGAATATGAGTACCGATTTAATTTTTTTTTGAGAGATGCTGGTACGTATAGACTAACTAGATACTCTCTAGTACAGTTATCTAATG
>WHPZ01585819.1:11218-30791 GCA_016617965.1 Macrosiphum rosae
GAATATACTCTGTTTAAGATTAAAATCGAATTTTGATGATTATAATTATGATTTTAATTTCAAACCAGTGTTGTAAAAAAAAAAATAATAAAACTTACAGTGAAAAGTTATATGTACTTACGTAATATTTGTTATTGAACGAAAATTGTACTTTAAAATATAACTTGATGGGAATCTTTTTTTAACATGTATGATATAAATAAATATTAAATTATAATATAGAGAAGGGCGAGTGTAAAATTATTTACCTAGAATTTGAAATGATAAAAGACTTAAATAACAGACGAAACCAAAAAGGCGAACAAAAAGACTACCGATATTTTTTCAAATAGTAACAATTGCAAAATGTATCACATTATGGTTAACCACGGTAGTACCTATAGTGATTGCAATATTTGAATGCGTGTATTCAACGATGATGCATTATTATTGGAATTGGACATTGGCGTGTAACTCAATCTTTTAACTTACAATGGGAAATATTGCTTTGTGATGTTCCCCATTCATATGAGGTCTTATCCAAGAATATAATATATTATGGTGTAATATATAGGCTCTCCAAGAATGTGACTTAAGCAGCAGGTGAGCGCGAGGACGATTTTTGATTTTTTCTGCACGCAACGATCCGGAGGGGGAGGGAAGCCGTTAAATTATGATCAGGTAAAGTCATGAGCTAGTGTTACGGCTGGGGATCGGCATTCTAAGAACATAATATCAAAAAATATAAAGACGCAAGGATGAAGCTGTTCAGTGTTGTTAGGGTTTCAATGCACTAACTCACACTCACACACACACACACACACACACGATACACTCTCTGAAAGAGATGGGGACCTCCCATGAAGTAAACCGGCGCTGAGTTGCCATTTACACAGCACACAAATGCCAAAAATAAAATATAAAATATTATTGAGATTTATTATTGCGATTCCGAGTGCAATGTGAATGTGTCGTGGAGAAAAAAATTGTGTTTTTAACAAATTAGCCCACCAACATTGAGACCACCTCAAACAGCGTGTAGGCTATATGTCCAAAATCTATCCATATAATACTACTTAGCACATTAAATCATTTAATTACCAAATTCCGATATTAATATTCTATTTTTTTTTTTTTCAAATCGACAAATATTTATATTCAGTTAGTAGTATTGTAGGAATTGTATGCTTGTACGTGTTAGAGTACGCCATCCAGTACTCTTTGATATTTACCAACTATTTTCTTCGGTTTTAGCACAGAATACTTTAATTTATTATGTAGGTAAGACATGTGAAAAGAATGCTGTAATAAAAATCAAAAGTAAGGTGATATCGGTGTTTTTTTATGCGAAGGAATGCTTGGGTGCTGTGCAGTGTGTATTGTGTATAGCCCAAGGCCTATTACCTTATAACCATAATGAAGGCATCACCGACCAAGAATGATAGCTCCAGAGTTGCGTGTGTGGTCCTCGAGTTCACTGGTATACCGACTTCAATTACCCCGAGCACCGATGAAAAAGAAAGTGGAGGGGAGAACGAGTGAGCGAGTGAGTCTGGTTGTGTGTGTGTGTGTGTGTGTGTTTGGCTATGACAAGACATGAATAGGCTCCGGCGAACACAATGCCTCCCAAGAGGTCTTTGTTATGCAAATAAGTTATATATTATGTTGTCTGGGGGGCCTAAATGTTACATATTGGCTAGATTCCCTACCTAATACACGACTAACGATCAACAAGAAGAAGGAAGACAAATAACACGCAATTAACAAATCTATAGATGTTTCGAGCAAGTGAAGTACACTAACTTTTCCTTTTAAAAATGTGTTTGACCCAGAAAATTAAATCTGATAAGAAAGAATTCCCGTTTATTTTTCTACGATACAAATAAATAAATAAATAAATAAATACAATGTATAAATGAGCGATGAGCCCCAAACACTTTTTGTTATCAGTGTTTATACTTTATTATACCACGCTTATTTCCTATTTACGGTTATAAATATTTGTAGGCTGTGATTTAAATGCGTTTATTTTTTAATTAATTAATCAAAATATTTACCTAACATTGCTTGTAAGTACAAAAGTATTTGAAAAATACAGTTATCAATATACTTAAATGACAATTTTTAGCCTTTAATCTAAAATTATTTGCACGTGAAATATAATGCAGATTACATGCCAAATTTCCAATAGGTACACCTAACACTTGTACCAGTCCAACAGGTTGATTTAACGATAGAATTGTATATTAATAGTTACAAGGTTGGGTACCAAGGTAATTTAATGCCTAACATTTTACTACATTTACTTCGAGTTCGAGAGGTATTTGCTATTAAATAGTTGAAAAACTCACTTTTTTCGATTTCTTGTTCGGCGCTGTTTCTGGACAGTCGGGATCTTCCGGATCTAAGCATGGTTTATCTTGGTAACCCGAATTGATTCCTGCCTAAAGTTAAATTATTAACGTCGATACAAAAAAATATTTTATACTATAAATATTCTATATAATTCTATCACTAATTTTACTTACTCGTTTCATGTACGTTTCTAACATATCAAATGGAAAGTTTGTGTCTCCCATGGCTCTAATAGATTTCATTAAACTTTGAGGATTTAAATTAGTCCATTTAATACCATTTCCAATACCACTAATTATAATAAAAATCATAAGTTAAGTATAATAATACATTGATTGTTAGAAGTAAATTCAAACTTGCTACTTACGGGACTGTTATAGGATTTTCTGGACCCAAAAGTTTGGAACCTTCCCAAAAACAATCTAAAGGAGTAATTATTTCACAAGGCATCATATTTTCAAATATCTAGAAAAATGTAAAACTTGTTAGTAAATTAATTTTTTAATAATGGAAAAAAAAATTACAGTATCTATATAGTGGACTTCAAAATCTGGCGGGCTCGGTGACACACATATGTCTTTGAGACTCCATGTCCTGTTTAATAAGAAAGAAGACAATTATTATTTGTAAAATAATCAATAGAAATGAGATCAGGTGACTTACACGTCATAAAGATTGACCGTGACATGAGAAGCGGCTTTAAGGAGCTGCAGGTGGGCGAGTAACGCTTTTCTATGAAGAAGCCGCTGTTGAGGCACTTCCGGAGAAGTAGCCTCTTTGGCTGTCTGTGTGACCAACAAATGTATGACGCTTTCCGTTTCGCCAAGCGCCGATTCTGAGTAACGCAATTCCGTTTCCAGACGGCCTCCCGCTATATAAATTCACAATTATTTTGAGTACACCTTACGTATAACAAATAATTAGAATGACTTACACTCAACCCATAGATGATCAAATTGAGAGTTCTTGTCGAAGGCTTTGAATCCAGCCAACAGAACTCCGAGGCCCAACAACAGTGGGAGGAAGAATACATGAGTTTTGCGATGGATTGTTCTACCCAATCGCTCCAGGCACTTTTGCTCCCAAGCTCTAAACCGCACAGCGCACAAACGTCCCGAAGCTTTGCCCTGAAACCACACATCCAGTGTTATGTATATAAATATATTTACATGTTTAAAGTTTAATGTTAATAATAGCTATCAAAATTCAAAACTGTATTGGATATAATTAGGGTTCTGAATTTGAAATATTTCACTTGAAATTTTTCAATTGAAATATTTCAATGAAATTTTTCAATTGAAATATTTCAATGAAATTATGAAAAATATTTTTTCTTCTTTTAAATGTGTTTGGTTATAGATGATAAGAAATAAAAATATATAGTAATAAAGAAAAACATATTTTTTTTGTTGATTTATTATTTCATAATATTTGTATATTCTATAATATGTAGTGCTGAAAATATTCCTGGAATTATTTTGAGGTTAAAATGTTTAGGTACCTATATGAGTTATAAAATATTGTTATATGTGAACCGACCGCGATCCAAAAGATAATGGTTGAATTATTTCAAACCATTAAATTTAAGTCAATTCCAACAGTGAATGAAATAATAGTGTATTTTAAGTAATTATTAAGTGTACTAAAGTCGTATATGGGTGTGTATGTGAAGGTACTCTGGACTGTTTATTTAATACTTAGATCATAATATTTTGTACATTATAAATATAATATAATATAATATAATTACAATATAGTATAATATAATATGCATTCGCAGAGCTATGGCTCTCAACAATACGTATTATAACGTATGATAATATATTATGATATAAAGTTGGTTTATGAGTTTGTAACTTAAGAGTTAAAAGGCAATGTTTAAATTTGTTCTATTATAGATTTGTTAAACAACTTATAAATTAAATGTAACAAAGTTACATATTTTCTATGTTTCATATAATAAACTAACTTTTTAAAAATTTTCATTTGGAAGTTGATTACTATAAACTTTTAGATATACCTAATAAACATTTTATTTTTATTTTACGTGGAAATGAAAAATTTTAAGACCCTAGATATAATATATAAAATCATTAACGCTTGTCAGTGGTAGTCGTATATAAGATAAAACAACATTTAAACAGGTATATTAGGTAAGAGCAAAACATACGATATTATAGTACCTACATAATATTAGGTAAAATATCTGGTAAAATATGAGAACCCCTGTTTCGAGATCAGTGGGAGCAATGTGCCAGCTGGATGTTACTTCCTCAACGCTCGTGTATACGCACACACACACACACACACACACACACACACAATATATCCATATACATAGGGACAACATTGTGTTGTGTGAAATCATGAGGACCACCCAGACACCTCAATCACAGGGAAAAAGAGACTGGTTGCAACATATAATCATTCCTGGTAGCAATACAGTGTATTGTATGTAATATAATGACTGTTTTAAAAACATATGCCGAACACTTAGGATTTGGGTCAAAAAATGGTAACTACATTAACCTTACTGTTTTAAAGGCTAGATACTTACACATTATTACAACTATACTTATATCATTACAATTTGAGAGCATATAACTATTTTTAAAAGCGGTTATTACCTGTACCTATAGTATATAGGCACGTTTGTAATCCACATTTAATGGGTTATTAAAAAAAAATTGAAATAATATAATTTTGATTAATGGACACAATCACACAATACATTTTGAAATATTACTAACAGCGAAGCAATATCAACTTATTGTGGTGATATTTTTTTCGATATAATAATAATTAGTTATGTAACCTATGTCCTATATAGTTTAGTTCGTCGTACTGGTATTACCTATAATGGTACTATAATGTACTACTTATATTAACAAACGAGTTTAAAAGTATATATTACAACATCCCAATGTCAAATTATACTTTATGAAATAAAAATTATACTATTAGTATTATATTGTAATTAAAATATCATGGATTCAAATTTTGTATGTATATTGTCCTTTTCTGATCTATAGGGAAACTTGAAACTATAAGGACTTAAAAAAGTATAACAATAATAAAAAAAACTTAAGTATCTAATAGGTATTGCATTTTATTTCTAATGAGCAATATGTACCTACTACCTACTATTTATACTCTATACCAGAAACACGACCAAAAATCCGCAACCATATGAAAACAAACACGGTGGAGGATCATTTAGTTTCATTGCGCGCCTGAAGGTAAAATGTGTTGCATTATATTGGGGACAATTTGTTGATAAGCTTAAAGTTATTATTTTAGTATTTTATAAACATAATTTTAGAATTAAAATAATAAAAAGAAAGGTTATTTCCTGCCTTTACCTATAGGTACAATTCGCATCTTTAATTCGAAATACCTATAGTGAAAAAAAATTACCATGCAAAAGGACCTCCCTAATGCTACAACTGTCAGGACTATACTTTCATTTTAAATTTTCATACAAACATTTTTACTACTAATACACAGCACACGCTGTCACTGAGATACGAATAAAAATGTCACGAAGAACATTTAACCGACGGATGCACAAAACCACCTCTACCACCCCTGCTAAATACGCGTTATGTTCAGAGGCCCGTACAGTCTCCCACAAAAGATGCACCGTGTGATGTGTATACAAAAATATGATCACATCCACGCATAAGGAATCGCAGAACAGAAGAATAAAAATCACCCCTAAGCAACGCCCCATACGCTCTTATGTACGGGTCATATTGTCGTTTTTTACATCATCGCTTTCTCCACCTGACGACAATAATATAATATATATATTATGCTACAGCGTCACCGCCCGCTTAGATAGTTAGGTGCCCGGTTGAGTCCAATATCAAGATTTATCAAAAAAGCTAAAATCTATAAATCAGTTCTTAACATGTATAAACACTTTTCTGCCGGGTTACATATAAAAATAATTAACTTAACCCTGTACTTAAATTTAACGGACTAATTGTAGGCCACTAATTCATGTTTAAGGGACCACTATAGCTATAGCTAACTCTATTTATTTTTTAATTGTTTAGTGATAGTTTGTGCAACCCGACATTAATATCTAATAGTGTAATACCACCACCGTGCATCTCGGTGGGGTAGCCGCTGCTCACCATGTCTCAACCTAGCTTATGTGTGACATTGTAATGTTCATTTTAAGTAGGTATAATGTAGTTATTTATTGGTTATTTATTGACTGATAATTTATCATTATTTCAAATGTATAAGTTGTAGATAACCGTAGTAGGTAAGACGGCCCTGCCTTTGCCGTGGGTAGATCAAACAATAAGGGGCCGAATAAATATGAAACAATTTAACAGTCTCTATAGATAATATTATATTTTGTTATAATTTGTCTTTCTATCGAGGCGGTTTATTGTAGGTCTCTTCAGCGATTCGGTAAACCCGCGGTGGTAAACATATGTCGAAGTATTTGAACGTTTCAAAAGATATATTATAGGTATAAATGTATAATATTGTATTAAATATGTTTAATGTACCGGCACATTTCCAACACAAAAGGATACAAATAGTCGACATAATAGATGGTTCCGGATAATTTTAAAATTTTTTATTCAATTTCAAAAGAGTAAAGACACGAAACCTCACACAAAACCCAGCGGGATTAGTAGTCGGCTATCATTGTAGGTAGTAGGTACACTTTGGGAGGTCTGTAACTCGTATAGATCGGACCTCGAATTACGTTTAGCGGTATACCTACTATACGCGCATTGGCCTTTGCCCTTTAGAGCTTTAGGAAGAATTTAACAGAGCATTGAACCGAGGGAATTCTGAGAAATTAAATGATACGGAATTATTTATGAATTTGGTTATTAATTATTATTTATTATTACTAATGATTCACGTCATAGTTATACGTAACTCAACGATCAAATTTAGGCGTTTACGCGTTTTTTTCACCATTATAATTATTTTTTACGTCTAAAATAACAGCGAATGACAAGGTAATGAAAATAACATCAACGACTGCAGCGTAATCATACGACGTCGGAAATACTGCTTTGTTCACAAACGTTTGCCGAGGAAATTCGATACGGCTGACGATTTTACGTACCTACTGACACTGAGTATATTAAGTTTTATGCGATTTTCACATTTCATGAGCGTACCCACGAAAGAACGAACGGAGATTCCGTGATATAGGTACTGATAACAAGAATATTATTAAAGCCACAAAGTCGAGACTTGGAGATCATTGGCCCGCGGACAAGGTCGGTCGGATCGAGCCACGCTGCCCGCGGGTGAACTTAACGCTGATAACAATATTATTAAATACAGAATTTTCAAAAATAATCTTTGTACCGACATTTCAGAGGGACCCTGTCTCGATATCAGAATTCGTTTACAGCTGTATATAATATTATATCAATATAGTTTACATTAAGTGTGCCTGCATCGCTAGTTTTATTACATTAAGGTGTACATCGTAACCGTTGATTAAAAAATAAGAAAACCACAAATGTTCAAACGTACCTTTTCGATTTCTCTACGTGCGACCTGTGCATCTTGAAACGTGGGCCTCACGTACAAGTCCACTGAAACTTTGTCGGACATATCTCCACTGCATCACTTTTAATCGAATGTATCCTCATTGGGAAATAATAACGATTCGAGTTTGTTCGTCATGAAAAACCGTTTCGGGGTACCTAAACGATTTTGAGGCCGGGAAGCGACGAGTAGTAACTAATAGGTAGGTACCTAGATAGTCGTACCTACCTAGGTAACGTCGTGTATTGTGCGGTATGTATCTATATGTGTAAATATAGGTATATTATGTCGTATTACTGGCCAGACGATCACGGTGTTTCATTTCGAATGAAAATAACACTACGCGATAAAATACTCGATTTAAAAACACAATCCGAAATATATCGAGTCGAATAATAATTAAATAGAACCGTCGCGGAACTAGGTGCATGCAATATTTTACACGTACCTACTTATAACCGTATTGTATTATATATTATATTATATATTTATAACATTTTCGACGTTATTACATCTTACGCGGACGAGCACCACGCACACGTTAGGCATAACACACGCACACACACTACGGTGAAAGAACGGCGAACAGCGGCCGTAGGCGCGCGGCGGAATGTGGAGAGCTGCGTTCGGCGCGGCAGTCGGATCGGAATGGGAGAAGGTTTCTTGAGACCGTTCTACAGCGCCGCCGACGAGTGGGCCCGGCACGGTGGTCTCAGTCTCGGGTCTGCGGCGGCGGTGGCGCGGTGGGCCGGCGGCAGATGGCCGAATTTCTCCCACTACCATGTGGCCGTGGTTATAACTCATGGTTGGCGGCATCATGTACACAATATTATAACGTACGTATAGAATAATACGGAATATTGTAGCCCGTGGTAGTCTCAGTTGTAGTGGTGGTCGGGGCCGTGGTAACAGTGCCGGCACGGTACGCGGCGGACATTACCGTGCTGGTATGACGACACAACGTCGCTAGTAGCAGCTGCTGCAGGCTGCTGCATAGCAAGCTGCTGCTGCACATACGGCAATAATGAATACAATCGAAGGCGCGCGCCCTCGCTTTTCCTCTGTGGACCGCCGCAACCTCATCTGCCGCCAAACGCAATTTTAGTCACCTCCGACGCGACCGTACCACCAATGCCGCCGTGCGTACGAAAACACGACTTCCGCGCGCGCTGCCGCCCGGATGATAAACGGCTCTCCAGTCTCCGGTCGAGCGATGTCATATTAATAATTATTATTATTATTAATAAATAATTAAAATTATAATGTTATACGAACGTGCGCTTCATGCATGGTATTACAAAATAAATAAATACGATTTTTTTGTTTGTCCTAAATCATTGTACTTACAGCTATTTTAGAGTTACAATAGTATACCTAACATAAGTACCACCAGCTACCCATACTTGTCCTTAAAGCCGGGCTCACGCAGCTACTTCAATCTCCTGCCGAGTCGTGTGCCTTATATTTTATATCGTATCCCGATTTACTGTTGTAAACTTGTAACCATGGTATCATTCACTATAACCATTAAACCATTAGCCTAACACTCTAACGGGAAACGTCCAGAGTTTGCGTACCAAACTTTGGGACACGACACGACTGATGACGTACCTACCTAGCAGGTAGCTGTGAACTTGGCTTTATACTATAAACTATAGTCTATAAAGTATAATGCTAAAGTCTATAAGCACTGCGCAGCTACCAGTTGTATAGAAAAACGTGGTACACCTAAAAAAAATAGTATTTATTTTTATCAAAACAGCGCCAACAAATATATGTCGAGTGCACGTCATGATGACATACACTCAAGCCGTCAAGTGTCTCTCCCACCCAACAATAAAATTACTATTGCAATAAACAACATTATGTACCTACTTATGTAATATTATACTATAGATACTCTTATGGATAGCTGATTTTGTTGTTTGAAATTTTGAAATACAGAAACGACCAAAATGTCTGCACGATTTTCGTAATAAAATTGGAATAGTTGTTAAGGCGAGGGGGCGTAGGGAGGTCAATTGCCCCTAGGTGCAGAATAAATTTAAGGAGAGAGGTATAACCCCTCGACTGACGACTTGATCATGGCTCCCGAAAACAAACACCAATGGGCGCACATATTTCAATTTACTTTAAGATGCTTAAAACAATAAAACCTTAAGTCTTAAGGCTCAACTACACCATTATATTAGTGGATTTTAAAACAAAAAACCATTTACTTATAGCGCTGTACTACAGATAAATTAAAACCAAATATAAACAAATCTAATTTGTCCATATTATATATAGTATACATTATAAAATAAGAAACAAGGCGAAAATTTCTAACCGATATAATGTATTTTTGTTCATATTGACTTTAATTATAAATTATAATGCTATATTATACTGTGCTCATTAAATATTTTAATACTCATAGGCTATATAGTATAAAACTATAATTACCCTAAATAATAATTTTAATAATTAAAAGATATGTATATAAAACTAATACACTTTTAAGTTTTTAAGTTTTAATAACCAAAACAACTATGCGCAGTAATGATTTGAAGTGTAAGAGTATAAGACAAACAATTTACATTTTTGTAAGTATAATATAATATATATATATATATATATATACGATGGTTAGTGAGTGTAATTGGTACCATGGTACGTGACACTAAAAATGTATATATCGTCAATTAAAATGTTTAGGTATCTGCCTTAGGGGGAACACAAACACCGAACACCAAATACATACCATCCAAATGGCGCTTATTATTGCTTGAAGAAATTGAAAACATACCACATATTAATACGAAACAAATTAAATTAAATGAAAACAGTTCGAGGTATCTGTTGTTTGTACTACGTTGACTGTTGTGGTGCCGTATGACAGTTTAATAATATATTTAAGTATATTATATGTAAATATTATCAAAACGAGTTTTTATATTATAATTTCTTAATATAATATCCATATACATTAGCACAAACAGCTATTATATAAAATTTCAGTGTAATACACTTTCAATATTTTGACAGTCCAGCTTATATTCCAGCTTATATTAATATATTTTAATCCTATCGAACTTCCTCCAATATATACTGAGCCATTTTTATTATATTGCCAAATATATAAATATATCCTATATATAGGATATTGTTGGTATAATATTATCTACTTAGACACTTTGTGTTTAATAGAACAACACTATTTTCCTTAATGCTTACGTACCTTTATAGATATAGGTTTAGAGCTTATTTTCATAAATTACAAACATATGTTTTACACTTTTACTATTATTGGTGCATGGCACGTATGCTCAAAGTAATCGTGTAGATACCGGGTTTATATATAATGATATATGTTAACTAGTTTTATACTCGCGTCTTGCATTTGCATAATATGTATATATTATATTCAATAATCATAAATACATATTATTAATATTATATACAGTCGAACTATCACTCCGAACTATAGAAACGGCGCATTTTTCGATAAAATAATATACATCGTGTCAAATAAATAAATACGACGACAAAAAGGAATAATATTTTACACCACGTGATCGATACTCAAAATTTCTAAAACTCCCCACGGACATTAATAAAATATTATTATTTTATTATATACTATGTTGTACTCTATCCAATATCCTCAGAGCATCGCATCAACGCTCGTGTAGGCTACGTGTGTGTGTGTGTGTGTGTGTGTGTGTGTGCAGTCACCGCGGCCGCCTTGGTTGTACGTGTGCGAGGCCAACGGACCGTGTCAAATGTACCGCTTTTGACGTCGGACGCCGCCGCCGCCGATATAAATTCTTGAATTTTCCTTGCCTCAACCATCACACACATACACACAATTTCACTCTCTTACACATACAAATACATACAAATACATACGCGTATAATATACAACACTATATATACGCGGTCGTGTCTTCGTCGCCGCCGTCATTCATTGTCAGCATATAAATACGGCGTGTATAATATATATATATATATGTATATATAGTATATTATATACGGTAATTTGTGATTGTCCGTTTCCAGTCATTAGGACCGGACGCACGGATGCTGAGACGGCAGCGATCTCCACCATGTATATATACCTAGTACACGAACAGACTTATATTTTATAAAATATATTGGTATTAAGTATAATATGTGTACCTACCTATAATGTATAATGTATATGTGTGTGAGTGCGTGCGTGCGTATATATATATATATATATATATATATATCATATACTGTAGTGGTTGTCTCTGAGAGGGTTTGCCCGGGGAAGCGGGGGCGGGAACCATGTCGCCTTCGTCATCGAACTATACGCGACCGGACCATATAATATTATCAACGTCGGCGACTCCAAATATAATATAATATAATAAACGCTACTTCACATCTGTCGTACACCCATATAATACACGCTTAAATGCTGCTGCAGCGTCAGCTAGCGTGGTGGCCCACACCCTCAAATGTCGTTTAGAATTCATTGTTTATGCGGACGGCGAATGGGAACTATATAATATATATGACGTACAACGTATATAATATATAACATAATATATACCATAGTAGATATTATATAATGGATTCTATGGAAATCGTTCAGTTTATTTCCTTGTACCCTTCTGCAGAAAACGTTCCAATAAATATACGTAGTAGAAGGGTTTGAAAGACGTATAATACACATAAAACAGATGGATTTTATAAAATTGTTTTGTTTCTATGCCACCTACCACCTACACCACGCGAAGCAAACGTATGTATAACATTGTTTTTGCTACATTTCCCATATGCGAGAAGCAGTCATGGTTATTCGTGATGATAAATGTTTATAACCCTTGGTTCCATATAACGCCTTTTAGCATGCATTAAGTATTATTTTTACTTGATGCGATAATTGCTTCCAAGTTTTAAACGTAATTATTTTTGTTCTAAAATAGAGGTGCAACCGTCAACTGAGCGCATTCAATAAATTAAATAATAAAAACAGCGGACAATGGACATATTTCTAAATTCTACTTATAATTAGCAATTATTGCTTAACTATTGGTACCATCGTCCATCGATTATAATATGTTTACGATAATAAACATAGTATATTATAATAAGTATAATAACGTCAAATTGTATTTGTGGGTTTATGCGTCCTGTTTGATATATTATACGTATATTCACAATATCATATTACATTTAATATCTGTATACAGTATATATACATATGCTGACCGGTGACCTGAAAGCGGACACGTTTTTTACTGTAATAATGGAAAATAATACAGTATATACCTACCTACGTATTATTAAACGTGCGCAATGCGTCCATGGCTATAATTGAAAGCCATTGGTATATTTGGTAGTATTCATAGGTAGGACAGATAGGTATAATAACTATGCAGTAGGAGTAAAAATAATGATATCGTATTCTAATATTTCTATGTATATTCTACAGATTATATAGTTAGGTACCTACAAATTTCAGTGGGTAAACACGGCGGATGTATCTGAATAAATTACCGTTGACAGACCCCCTCAGCAGAAAACATAATTTCTTTAGGAATCTATTAGTGTTTCTTTCATTATTACTATTGCCACTTGGTAGCTTATTGGATCATGAGCTATTATCAGAATTAAAACAACGTATTATAATTGAATATTTATATAATTGATTTAGTTTTTAATTTTGGTCGTACATACCTAGTTTGTTAATCTATTATAATATATTATATTATTTCAATACGCAATTCGTTTTCTACTGATATTTTTGTGTTTTAGTAGGTTGCAAGACTTGTATTAGTTGAATTGCTATATAAACTAAATGAATTAATATTGAAATAGAATTGTTTTTAAATAATAGATATTATACAATTACTTAAGTAATGAGAATACACTATACATCGGTTGTACATACCTACATCGAACCAGTGACGTGCTCAGCTTTTTCCTATGGGGGGGGGATGAACAGATACAAACACTACATTTTGTGTTGTTGAGTAAACCGAAATTATCGAAGAACTATAAATTAAGCATAAAAAAAAGTTCATGGGGGGATATGACCCCCCCCGTGAGCACGCCCCTGCATGAGTTATTACTTATTAGATTAAAAGTCGGCAGACTGAAAAATCACAAACATTATTGTACCTATGAAATATATACCTTTTTTAAACTTGAAATTGAATATGCAAGATTAAAGAATAGAGATTAGGTTTATGGGTTTTCTCATATTTCTTAGATATTTCTTACTTCAGTGTGGTATGATTGTAATCAAATATAGCTATAAGACATGAAGTTAATTTCTCACGCATCTGTATAATATACTCTCTTGTGATTCGTTTATCACTCAGGTCTTACAGGTTTGAAGTTAGTGTTACCACTGTTACATGATAAAGTACAATAAATTAGAAAAAACAAATGTATTATGACTATGTGGACTGTGATGTAACGAACCAGAGAAGTTGTATAGATTTTTTTAATTTTAGTTGCCGATTATCACCATATTTTGGCACAATTATGAAATATTAGGTAGGCACCTAAGTAGAAAAATCATTTATTGAAATAAGGTTCATACAGCCATACTGATTTGAGCTACGGGAGTTGCAGACATTTAAGGCTCATCATTTTCAGATTTTATATGAATACTTCTTCAAGGCCAGTTTTTAAAAATATGTTTAATATACTATATGATCAGATAATATATCAATATAATATTATGATATGAAAAATCCTTCGATACATAAGCCATATAAAACTATAATGACCTTTTATATTTTATATGGTTATTATAATTAGGTAGCAATGATAAATTACAATTATTTTTCATTCGTTGAAATACGTAAAAAACAATCATAGTTGTCAGTTGGTGACTACATCAACCACTTAAGCAAAATATAAAGTACCTAGGTTATAATAGACTATGGTATAATACAAATAAGGTATATATTTGGTTGAATTATATAATAGTATAAATATTAAATTGAAGTGTTATATACTTCTATGTCTATAACTAATAGTTTATGGGTACAACAATACCAGGCAAAGATCTAGAGTGGGGGATCGAAATTTTTTTTACAACACAAATACAATTAAAATATACACTTTATTCTTAATCACACATTTTTTTCCAATATTAGTATAATCTTAATGTAATAAATCAATAATAATGATTATGATATATTAAATAATAAAATCCAAACGTTTTTTCATATTGTTGATTTTTCCCAAACGGTAAATTATTCATACATATGTTAATGTGAATTTTCCTATGAAAATTGGAGAAATAATATGTCAGGAGGAGCTGGGCCCCTAGCTTCCCCCTGTATCCGCCCCTGACCTAAAATTATAAATTATAATGTATATTATATTATTACATAAGTTACAAATTACATCTACCTGTATAGGTTTCATGTATATTGTATATTATATTATTATATATTTATATAGGTACTAGCTGAAGAACTAGGCTTCACTCACACTTTTTTTTTAATAAATATATAAATAAAACGGTGATCAAGTGAGGGTACCGTTCTGCTGTACATTAGATGTTGTGTGGATGGGTAATTTATGTGTTAAATTTGAATTCAATGATAAAAAAAATAAAATTGTATACGAAAAACGATTCTGAGCAAAGACGGTCATCAGCCTATATTACAGAGTATATTTTATATTTGTATTATTGCTATTAAAGTAATTAATTGTACTATTAGACATTAGTAATATATTTAGGTTGAATACATTTTTGCCGAAAAAATTGCATTCAAAAATGTCATTGTATGTGTATAAAATATAATAATATACTTATATAGATGCTTTAAAAGTTTTAAGTAGGAACCCGCGAATAATATTTTTAAATTGCAACAAAATTACCAGGATCGTTATTCTTTGTTAAAATATCTAATTCCTTCCACATTTTAAATCAAAATATGTTTATAAAAAAACTGTGTTTATATACGGTGTTATATATTTTGGTTACTTATGAGAAAAAATACTTATAAGAAACCTTCTTTTACATTTTCAATCTGTAGCTATAAAAATATAACATTTTATAAATTTTTAACTGCAATAATATAATTTGCAAATGTGCATTCACGCTTTTTACAAGTTTTGTCGAAATTTGAACTTTAAATGCTTATAAAATAAAATCGTACATACCTATACGTATCTTGAATATTTTTGAACTGCAATTATAAAAAACGTATGAAGAACCTTGTATTAAATTGTCAGGCAGTTTAACACAGTAATTTTATTATTGATATTTATAAAAAAAAAAAAACGAAAATTTCTTAAGTCTATAAATTGCTCAAAAATAGTCAAAATATTTTGAAAATTATATGGTGTATAAAAAATGGTATTATAAACATTTGGTAAAAAAGCAAGTATTTACGTTTATTTTTTTTTTTTGAATTTCAACAAAATAAGTTAATATTTCGATTAGAAATCGTTAATTTACGGGTGAAATGTGAATATGTTGAAAAATCATAAAATTATTTATAAATTCCTCACCGAAAAATTGGTATCTACATCGAAATACAATGTGTAACTCCCCTCCCCACTCCTAAGTGGCTGAGTCCTGACTAAAATTGGAAAAGACGCTAAAACATATACCTAGTGAAGTTAAATCACTTAAACAACGTATTCCTGCAAAATACTTTTTAGAGAACGATTGTGATAGTATTATAAAATTCATCGAAAAAGTGGAAAAACGATATAGAATAGGTATTCATATGAAATAAGTTTGCACTATGCTCAGTTGTATTATATATAAACCCATAATATATATATTGATATAAAATAATATAATGATAATATGTTATATTATTATAGTCTAATGGATTTAAATAGTATACATTACTATATTGATATTAGATTAATACTTATAGTAATTATTAATTATCTAGTATACCTTCTATAATTTTTTTTCGCTTATATACTTATACTTATTAAGTACAGAGTAAAGACGTGTTGTCATATATTATTATTTAAATATTTTCTTCCAATACACATGCAGAGATCCAAATTCTACATAGGTACACAAATAATAATAAATAATATTATAATACGATCCTATACATACAGGAATAGAAAGGTATTGTATTGAATTGTAATATATATTATAGTAGTTTGTTCAGTTTAAGTCCATAATAAATTCTCATTATTTAGGTTTCCTAAACACAGTGCAGGTCGTAAGCAATAATTCTGTAAGATTATAAGAATAGGAATTGAAAATTGATCAGGTATAGATACCTACGTACACAGGTAATTTTGCAGAACTATCAAACTATTATACCTGTTATTGAAAAATACTAAATAAAAGATGTAGGTACCTATAACATTTGTACAAATGAATGTAGACATTTAGTAATAATACAGGCAAAAGAAGATATAGCAAAGAGGCGTTGTGGATCTCTACAAGTGGCGGATGGGTGGTCAATAGAGATAGCTCCATACACGCATTATACATACATAGTACATACATAATGATAATATATATAGAGGTATATACATAACATAATGTAAACGAGGGTGTTCCACGTGTGTGGTCTCTGTCCGATAAACGAGCGCGTGTATATAGGTTTCTTCTGGTAGCTGCTGTTCTTATATCCTCAATATATTACAGCTAGTGGCGCCGATGTATATTTACATTTCCTCCCCTCCCTGTAAGAACGAGAGTCCCCGTCCACGCCCCTCCTCATGCCGTGAACCACTCTAACTCGCAGCATAAGCGACATATAAATGAATTATAAATTATAATTATATTATTAAATCTTTTTCAATAATATACACAAAATACATAATATCAAACGGGCATCATGTTACAGTAATATGTAGATTTTCGGTTTCACAAAAAGACATAAAATTGTATTATATTATAAAAGCGGAGTGATAAAACGAAAACATAAACAATTCGTTTTTAATTAATAAAAAACAGGACAACTTGCCTTCGTATATGTAGGTATAATATATTATATTTTTATACAGTGTAAGTAAAGTTGGTGATGACGGCGGCAATAACATCAATATAATATTATAATAATTCGTGTGTGGTATACATTGGTACCGCATATAGCTTTAATAGTATTTTACACACTTATTATATAAAATATAATTTGTTACGTTGTATTTTTACCACACGACGTTATATTAGTCGTAATACTCACACGATATTATACGTATATTATCATAGGTTATCATCCGATATTTGTTTTACACAATAATTTATCTACACTGCGCACGGTAGCTCAATATATTTTATATGTAAAACCCGTCTAAAGTGTATTATACTAATCGGCTGTACACAGTAGCTATATAGGTACCTATATCTGTTGGGCGTGGCAAAGCACAACTCACGTCCAATGAGTTTTTAATTTGTATGTCTTGGACAAACATTATAAGAACACCAACAACAAATATTCAAGTCTATTTAAAAGAAATAAAAACGACTTATTACTTAGTATTACTAGGTATTAGTGTAATATTATATTTTTATTATATTAATTAATATCATAGTAATTTCACTTGGATCAAAACAAAAATGTTCTGACTCAACTTTTCTGTACAAATTTGAAATATTTATTTAAATATGATGATCTTATTCATGACTACGTATCCTTATTATAAATTATTAAATCCTAGAATTAAAATACCATTTTACAATGAAAAGTACGCATTTTTCGATGATGTAGGTTAAATTAATTCATAGTGTTAATATTATATACCTACTAGATATTTGAGTGATTTTAAAATATAACTAAAAATTAACAGTTGAACCAGCAACATAATACATAGGTAGTCTATAACGACGAATTATTTATAAAAGGACGGGTGAACAGACACATACAGAAATTCAATAATAGATAATAGATAATAGATAATAGATAATAGTTAATAGTTTTCAAAATTATATAAAGGTCTCAAAAATGATGAAAACGATCTCAAATTATTATTTTTTTGCATACAACACTAGTTTAAATGTATAATAAATATATATTTATTGTTTTGTTTAGACATATTATCATGCGGTTTTTGTTGTTATTTAGAAACTTTCTGGAGAAGTATATAGGGAATTCCTAAAAATACCTACATAGTACATATAAGTAATCTTTATTATTAATTATAGTAACGTGACCTCCGCCCTCCACAACGGTTATTTGAATCTGTTGAAAAATTATTAACTGCAATTTATACTTTTATAGATATTATGATACATATAACGTTAACAAGCATTTAGCATACATGATACATAGTATACTATATATTATATATCAACCAAATAACATAATTAGGTATACTTATAGTATATTTGTATAACCATTTTTACAATCTAACTCACTATTTTAAAATTCTCATAACTAGCTTTAAAATTAAAATATTAAAAAAATACCTTTTCATTGACTAGATAATATTCTTAATTCAAAAAGTAGGTAATATTCAAATAATTTAGCAAAATAATGATTTTCATTCTACTGCAGATTACACGAGTTGAACTTGAATATTTAGTAAGTTATTTATGACATAATATTATAAAAGTGACGTACACCGAATAATACAAACTATTATAGTATTATTATTTATTAAATAGTATATTATTATATTTCAATTTTAAACTAAGATACAAAATCGATTGAGTACGACGTTACAGTACCTGGTCATCAGTATTATTGTGGGTTTAAATATTATAGTACCTACTGGTTTCTACCTACCTATAATATGT
>WHPZ01585823.1:0-18771 GCA_016617965.1 Macrosiphum rosae
TCATCATAAACGATGCGATGTTCGAGAATAATATCTGAAAGCTGGAAATGCGGTCAGAACCGCTTGTAGGCATGTGTGTTCGTCGTATATGTGAGTAATTTATATTGTAATGTGCTCAACTCGGAGCGACATTATGATTCCATACGTGAAACGAACTTTTTCCATTGTAATTATTTTTATGCAAATCAAACAATACGACGACGGCAGCAACGATATTATACAAATTATGGTAATACGCGCGAGTTTACCGAAACGTGATATTCATACGACGCATACCTTTTCGCGGAGTACATGAATGGGTAGGCACATGTACGATTGAATACACGGACTGGGTTGTGCGGTGTTTTAAATTCATATTTTGTAAGTCACTTTTGATATATCGCGTACGTCGGACATATTTTTATGAATAATAAAATGCCAACAATCACGCGATATCATAATATTATATGTAATATTATTATAATTATGTGTTATGGTTGTAAAAAAAAAAATAAAATAAACACTGACTATAGGTACTAAACGAAATACTACAACAGCTAACTGTCTAGCTTAGACGTGCTGATGGAATGCACATCGCGAGTTCTTCGAATTCCACCATCATCGGTGTCACTGATTTGAGTTTGCATATAGCCATTCGATTGGATTCAAATTAGGGCGAAAGCAGTTGAGATCCGCGGTTTTGGGGTAATGATCTTGATGAGAATATAATTTATTCTCAGTTGCATCACTCAGCCTTGGGTACGATAAAGGGGTAGTGGTGGTCCGTAACGTCTATGGTAAAAATAATTGCAAAACATGATTTAATGTTATGTCAATATTGAGTAAAGGTTAAATATACAAAACTAGTGATATTATGTACAATTGAAAAATGAAAATAATTTGTTTTTCCCGTATAAGACAGCTGTACTGCACAGGGCGTGGTCTCACACATCGGAAAATCAGAAATGACTGAATGAAATAATTTTATTATGAACGTCATCGCCGGACGACTGGAGCAGTCAAACCGGGAGCGGAACGACGACAGTGAACCGGAACAGGGGCGGAACCGAGCGCGGGACCAGCGTAGACCGGCGGCGGCCGTGGCCGACAAACGACGCGGTGGCCGTTGATAGAACAAGCGAGCGCGCCGAGCATTAAAATATTATAGTGGCCGGATCATCGGAACGGACGGCGGCGGGATCATCGTGGTCGCGCAGGTCGCACCGGAACTAACGGAGAGCGTGGTCGAGCAGCCGGCGGCGTGGGGGGCGCGTCAAGCAAGTGCAGCTGGTGGTGCTGCTGCTGCCGGAGCTGCCGTCGCCGCCGCCTTCGCCACAGCCGCCGGGCCGCCGCCGCCGCTGACGACGCCGCAGCAGCAGCATCCGAAGCCGGCGACGACCTGCAGCAACAGCAACAGCAACAGCAAAGTGGTGACCAGCACAGGACAGAAACCACAGTAGTGATAACGTCGCCGTCGTCGTCCACCATAGAAACGCCGGGACGAGTCGAGGTCGCCGCTGTCACCCTGTCGTCGTCGACCGGATGCCAAGCGCCGCCGCCGTCGTCGTGTTCCGTCACCGCAGACGCCGACCGGAAGTCGTCGTCGGCTTCGTCCGTCGTCCCGGGCGCCGGCGACCAAAATCAGCAACAACAACAACAACAACAACAACAACAGCCGCCGCACGCCGCATCGGGGGTCAAGCAGCAGCAGCAGCCACAACAACAACAGCAGTTGCACGACATCGAGGAGGAAGAGGACGACGATCAGCCGACGTCGTCGACGGACGGCGACCGCTCGCTGACGGTCCGCGAGACCGCCGGCTGCCCGTCACCGACGTCATCGTCTGGCGCCCCGTCGGCCACGAACACGACCTGGCCCAAGGCTGCCACGACCGCGGCGGCGGTGTCGTCATCGTCGGCGCCCGTCACCGACCGGAAGCGCAAGAAAAACCTGCGGCCCAAGAGCGTGACGAACGCCGTTAGTTCGGACACGTCTGCAGGCGCCGTCGGTTCGGGTGTCCAGGAACGCACCGCCGGCACCACTCCATCGTCGGCCAACGACAACAACAACGACAGCAGTCAGACGTCTGGACCCGCAGCAGAAGCAGCAGCAGTAGCAGCGGCCATAGCGGCAGCGGCAGCTGCAACCGCAGCCACCTCCACATCGGCGGTCACGGCCAAAATGCAAGCGGAACAGGGCAGCATAGGAGATCTGCAGAAGTATCACAAGTTCCTCAGGAATCGCAGGCACACGCTAGCTAACGTCCGGTAAGTACGCACGAATTTCATTATTGTATCTCCAAACACGTTGGTTATTACCCATACAATTACGTGCGGTGCTGGGATGGTTGGAATTTGTATGTGACTTTTCTTAAGGCGACTATTAAGTCTCTCACCAAACGATCATTTTCTTTTAAAAATCATTCTTTTTAGTCATATCATTGAGTGATTCTACTCTCTGGTATATCTCATATTATACTGTGATAAAATTGTGGTATACCCGTAGACCATAATATTATACTAACAGACAGAGCATGGGTGTAATTTGGTGAGGTATTGTCAGACTGCGCTGCTCGGGACGACCCGTTGTACATGAGCACTAGATGATACAATAAAATGTGTAAGACTGTATATCAAAGTATACAAAAATGAATTTTTGTCTGTCTGTCTGTGTGTCCTTAATGCATTCCTAAACAGCTGGGCAGAAGATTATTTAAAAGGGAGAAGGACAAAGCTCGGGAGGTGCTCAAACAGGGATTTTGAGATTTCCAATAGACATTTTTGTTTATAAACGGTTGCCATGGGTTTCAATATTATAAAATAAAACATAATATTATTCACATTGAGTTGGCATTTTGAATGAGCAACGAAGTGCACGGGAGCTATATTACTGTAACGAACATTGTCAAAGACCCAACCCAGCAGGCCTTATAATATGCTCCGTCTACAAGTTTATAATATAAGGTTTATGGGATAACCGCGTACTAACCACGAAATTCAGCCAATCGTAGCGCCAAATTGATTTTTGGAAATCACGGTTCACTTTATCGCGGCGGAATGCGAAGTCGCCTTTATGTCGCCTTAACGTTTATTTTTTTTTTACTATGTCGGTGGGGAATACTAAGGTTTTTCCGTGGCGCAGTCGAACAATTATCGATTAAATCGAAAATAAAACCATACCACGTTGGGCGATAATAACAGTTAAAGAATCAAAGATTTTATTTCACTCGGTTGGAACTGTGTAGACGGTTGAGCGCAGTGCGGATTGGGGCGTGCCGCCATCTTGTAATCGTTAGATTTTTAGCGAATAAATCATTCATTTTGATTTTTTTGCTACAAATTTTACGCCCTCTCCTCCTCCCACTTCAATAAAGCAAATACGTTTCTAAATAGATACTTGTTTGTTTTTTTTGTTCCATTTTTATTTTAATAAAATAGATAAGAATATTGTGAACGGAAAATATTTTTAAAACATTTTTAATTTACAATTTTATAATCTAAAATTATACAAAATTCAAACTACGCGTAACCGTATACGTTTATGAAATTTATTTTATGTAATTTTATTTTAATGCACTTTGAAAACGATAGTGAACATAATATAAAACGCATAAATAATTAAATTTCTACTGGCTTCTAATTTCAAATTTAAATCGAAGTTTTTCCAAAGTATTATGCAATTACGATATCGTCACAGATAATAATTTTGCGTGATTAGCGATGTTTCGATGTCTCCCATTAACGAATACAAATATACAAATTTTTTTATATTGGTCACTCCTAAATGATACTTCTAACTTGTAATAAAAAGGTGGTTTTTGTTCATGAAAAGTGTGAAAGTTGAATCTATAAAAACTTAAGTGCCGATATAGCTGTTGTACATAATATTGTAATGTGGATGTTATATGACATGGAATTTCTAATATGGTCGCACCAATCGGGTTTTTATGGTATAAAATGGCGATCGTGTCTTACAATGTAACCTAAGTTTTTATTTCCAACTACACTCCACAGAAGTACCTACTGAACAAAAATACTTAAACATCGGCCTGCCCCGTATTATATTAAATTATAAGCCAGTTTTTATTTCCAGCTACACTCCACAGGAGTAGGTGCTTACCCATACTGAACATTAATACTTAAACTTCGGACTGCTATTATGTTATTAAATTAATACACACGTCGTATGTCGTCGTTAAATAACAGCCAAGTTACGATACGACTATACGTATATATATATATATAGTACGAAATTCAATGGTTATAGCGGTAAGACGCCAGCGGTATGCTGCAATTTACAGCTTTTATTCCGCACACGTACCTATATATAATAATATAATATAACAAATTTTCGTCGGCGAACTTTTGAACCGCGTAAATAGTTTTATAAATCATTTTCAGCGCTGCCGTCGCCATTACACACCCACTCACACACCGTCGTGTGCGCATAACCAAGTCGTTCGTTTTGATTTAAAGAGACATATTGTTGCGCATAAAATAAGTACCTACCTCCGTAAACTTGGTCGAACCGTAAAATACGAATTTATGCCGTCGAATTCAATAGTTTTCGATGGGTTTCGAGAGGGCCGAGAAAAATGACTCGAAAATAATATTATAACACCGTCCCCGTACGGAACAAACAATTTCGGACGTGTAGTTCTGTACTCGCAGAAACACGACGTTACCGAATTGATATTGCCGGCAGAGACTTTTACGCTGCGACTAGTGTCCTCGAGTCGATGAAAAGTCTAATGTAGAACGATCCAAAAACGAAGTGGTTTTAGCACTCTGGCCGCCGCGTGTTCAATTCACGAGTGTATTATTATTCGTACGCCTATAATATTATTATCGTACACTCGACATGGGTCGACATTCAACGCGAAAACACCGCAGTAAACCTTTTTTTTTCCTTTTTTCAGCCTAATTTTGAACAACCGTATATAGTTAGTTAACATCAATTGTATAGAATAAGTATCATTAAAACTAAAAACGCGAAAAAAAACCCATTCGGCGAAAAAACACCACCCCTAAATCGTTGTGGCCCGGGCGTGTTTGCTCACGTCATGTCAGCGCCTGTTTAGGTATATTTGTCTTTCCCTACATTATATCGTGAACTCGCACACATCCGGCCCGGTTCAGTGCAAACTATTGGGTGCATCGCTAGGTGGGTGGTGGACTCAGGGGATGGGGCGCAAATACAAAAGTTTCGATCGTTTTGCCTAATAGGTATAATAACGATTTCATTTATATAATATTATACTATAACTCCCGCGTTTCCCTGATTACGCGTGCAGACCATGGCTCAAATATATGTACACGCCTTACTTCGTATGTAGTCAGCTATACATCAGGGGTGATCAACCCGGGGCCCACATCGTCTTTATTTGAAACCCACAAACACATTTTAAGCTTAGCATGGTTTTGTTTTTTTTTTTTTTTTAATACATTTTTAATCATTTAACAGGCATATATTTTAACCATGCTCACGATATGTTTTAAAAATAATAGGTGTCTCTCGGCTGCCTATAAAAATGTCGAAGACACCAGCTGCTGTATATCTTATGATCAAGTAACACAGTTGTGCACACAACACACTGTATACCCACACATCCTGCAGCATACTACCCGAAACAAACGCTATTAGCTAGATTTATAGGAGCCTATGTTTTACAACAGCGTTTATCGATCTACTATGATCTACTGTATGATTTCGTTCTATTCGGGCGAGTATACTTGATTATATTTCGGATACATTTTAATTTTTGTAGTAAAAATCGAATATTGCCGAAAACCGAATACGGCGAATGTGATTTTGGCAGATAACGAAAGCCGCTCTTTATTAATATATTTTGAATAATTTTGTAAATCTGCAAACTGTGCTATAACTTTTAATTACGTGTACGCGTACTAGTCTTCTCCGCATAGTTACAGACCATTCAGATTTTAGGTGAGGCGATTTGTGTTAGTCACTCTTTTAGAAATATAATATAGATAAGATAATTTGTTTCTTAAAACAAAATAATCATTATGATCAGATTTAAATTTAATTTATAGCCACCGTATCGTTACTATCGTCGCATATCTTGTTTGAGAACTCACAATGGATACATTTTTGCTCGATATGTCGATACTCGTTCGCAATCACATTGCGTGGTTTATCATATTATTATTACACATGCGTATAGAAATTTAGGTGTTTTCGTCGAAATTTAGTGGTAGGTACAGCACAACATAATTCATCGTTATATCATCAGGACTTGCGACGAGGATATACTGGTAATGATTTTTAAGTGGTTTGTGAGTGTTCAGCGCTCGCTGCATCGAAACGATAAATCCATGTCCTTTCGAGAAGACGAGGAAAGTCTGCGATTTAAATGACGTAGTATCTGCACGTACTGCGAGCAGGTTTTTCCGGCGATAAATACGCTTATACGCATTATTATACAATATTATTATAGTAGCTGAATGAAGACGTCGAAACCTTATTTTAGAAATTGCATCAACCCTATACCGCGGTATACTATTATGCAGACGTACAGACGTAGCATGTACATACGTATTATGCATTAGTATGATGTCATTATTTAAGGTGAGGAGGCACGGGTGAAAAAAATTAATGATTTAAAAATGCACTTCCAAGACATGATAACATTTAAACATATTGAAGCTTTTTTATTATATCAGCAATGTCTACTTAGGTGGTTTGATTTTCATCCGACTTGTGCACGATATAATTTTTGTTTGCGAGCAAAAAATATCGAACATTTAACACTTGGTATTCTTACAGACAGTTTATTAAAATGTATATAAAAAAACATAGGTATTTCCAATTTTTTAAAAAAAATATTTTCGATTCTCACGATATCAATGAAAATCATGGAAATTTGGCCACTATTTTGTTACAGATTCATCTTTTATAGGGGTTTGAATTTAAATTGTTTACCAATTTTATTGAAATCGTGAATTATTTTGTAGACATGATATAGGCGTTATATAGGCAGACGACCGTCTCCGCTCGGAATTGTTCTTCATCGTAAATAATGATTTATTGATGAATTCAAACTTAACACATACATTACAGCGGCATTACAATGACAAGGTGCACTTGTCTTGACATCTACAACTAACACTATAAAACACGGTGGTTACCTACTTGCACACTTATTATATTGCTATTATGTCTCATATTTATTTATGAGTTATAATTAAAACTAAAACTTAGATATAAAGGGTACATAGTTAAGGTTATTTATGACGTAAAAATTACGAACACCTTACGTTTCTACACTATTCGTCATAATAATATTATATATATATATATATATATACCTAGAAATATATACAACATCGATACGGTATAGAAAATAGAACAGTAGATTTTCTAATAATAAACGGAAATAAATAAAGGTCATGAAAACACGGTTTACTTTATAAATACATAGCGCGTAGTATTATTTAAATTATGTGGTAATATCATAATATTATCATGTTAAGTTAGCGTTGTGTTAAAATATTATAATGTTATTATCTTCAAAAAACGTTTAGGTTATTTTAAATTTGCATTAGTTATGTTAGTGACTGTGTATTATTATAGTTTGATATTTTATCGATCTACACAATATTTCATAGATAATACTAAAACCGGCCATAAAAATCGGCTCAGTTTAATTTAAACATTAACTGTGGCAATAAAATCATCAGTACAGTTCATATTATGAAAAAAACTACATCGATATATCAAGATATATTATGTATGGTAAAGTCTGTACTTTGAAGTCTGATCCATTATTGGCACATTAAAATACGTCTATGCTTAGTTTTAAAATTGTTTCCGTACAATATACATCGCTAGGTAACCCTAAAAGTCGACGATTTATTAAAAGAAACTTAAACAATATTAAAACTTAGATTGTTAAGAGGACGCTACCCATGTAATTGGTGTCTCTGTCTTACACGCGTATGACATGACAAATTGTCATTTAATAGTTTCAATGGCTTGCCGTTAGTTTTGAAATTATAGTGAATTGACCTACTATCAAAATGTTAGGCAAGAACATATAATATTGTATATGTGCTAAAGCGTCGGCGATTTTTTAATATTTTAACTTTCAATCGAGCTATGAGGATTTTTAATAACAGTTAATACTTTATTGAAACTAGCGGATGACAATTTGCCATGTCGTACGTGGGTAAGACGGAGACAACCAATACATATTGGTAGCGTCCGCTCTTAAGATTATACTTATGTTGTATAGACAACTTAATAAGTATACCACATATTATCGTGTATTAGTGTAACCATTCGTGACCACAATAATTATAAAAATCGAAATATAATGTAATATTTTAATCCCATGTAGTACCCTTTCATTAACTTTTTTTGATCACTGCAGTTTCTCGCGTAAGAGCTTACGTCTACTAACCGACCTATTGATACGATCGAAAATTACATCCAAAGTACTATAATTTGTAATTTCCGTGTGATCGTGGTAAATCGAAAAAAGTATTAACTGAGCTATAAATTATATCGGAGGTTGTTTTTTTTTTCTGTTTTATGTCGACGGACAATTCGGGCTCGTATTATACGGTATATTGTTTACCTGGTATCGGGAGCCAATTCAAATGCTTCGAAAAGGCAGCCAAGCCGGGCTTGGATACGTGACTTTACGGCGAGGTTTCGATAAAAACATAATATCGCGTTACATTATCACTAACCCTATAATACGACAAGGACCGACATTTTATTATATTATGCCATAATATTATCTAAGGTATACGCATATTTCATGTGCGTAGGTATACATATTATATATTTTTTAACGGGAGAGGATACGGGTTTGAAATATTTCAGTAAATGTTCTGAATAATTTGATCATTACGATGATCCCCGTGAACATAACACGATATATTTACATAATAATAATATTTACTTATTAGATTAGGCGATTGTCTAACACGAGCTTTTCGCCCCCGAGAATTATTATTTAATACCCATAGTATAATCGGGATAGCGCATTATCATGTTAACTCGATTCAAGCGTCGATTAACCGACCATATATTATAATATCGTTATTGTAAAACCACCGATATAGTAATCTTATAGTTGTCGTAAGCATTTGTAGTGACCGATATCGGCTTCCCCAAGTTCGACAAAATGCAATTTCCCATATCTAAGAGCAGTGCAGTACTATGAAACCCGCATGATATGGATTACAGTCGGTGGGTACAGGAGACTCGTTTTCGTCGTCGTCGACGTCAAGATAATGGGTGAATGGGTGCAGAGGGTGGTGGGAGGTTGATGGGACATAATATACAACACGTCAGCACTGATCGAGCATCTGCATGCAATCTATATACACCTACCTAACTATAGACGATAAATCGTTTGTGAGGGCGGATAGAACATCGTGCGAATATATATTGTGTGCGCGACTCCATACGCGAGCTCCATGCGACGGATCGTCATGGTGGTGAGTAGTGCCGAGGGGTAGTTGGATGGGTGGAGGGGTGGGTGAAGGTGAAACGGAAACTCGCGTCCGAGATAAATGAAAACGTGCCACTCGAAGGGGAAAAAAATCGCCCGAAATACGCTTTAGGGATGGGGTGGGCCATGTGTCAGGTCAGATACGTACACACACGCACACGCACGCGTGTATATTATATGCAAATCGTATTATGTAAAACGCAGCGAGAAGGGGTTTTTTCGGGGGGAAGGGGCGATGTGCGGCGAGTACATATTATATAGATGTATAAATAATAGGCTCCGGTGCACTATAATATGAGCGGGAACGATGCGACGTTCTTAATTTATCATGTTTTCGTGGTTTGGCCGGCGCTGGATTCGCTGTCAAGTCGCTCGTGTACATATAATATATATATAGTAAATACGTATGCGCAATGTAAACGTACAGTACCTACTTGTGTACATATGTATATATATATATATATATATACATGTTTATATACATGATATGTATATATGTATAAAGTTCGAAATATTATATACCAAACCCTTTTCTCCGCCATGTACATACCCGGCCGCCGAGGCACGATAACAATGGCCAGCTCCCGGCTTTTAGTCGAAACGACCAGGATTACATTATTATGTAGTTAGTTATATATTACATTATGACCGCCTGCCCGAGGAAAATCCTCGCTGAATGCAAATCTGTGCACCGCCAATTCGTCGCCAATCAAAAGTCACGAGTATAATATCATATCGACAACGATAATATAATTTCGTAATAATAATATTCCAACGTCTCGATCTATGTATTAGTATTAGTACCTAACTAGGCCGCATCATATTATTTTATTATAATACCTATGACCAAAATATGACCTGCTATGATTGTAGTGCGACTGCCTTTACACGTCGTTTGACGTATTAATATTAAAACCATGTCCATTCGTTTAAACGGCTAAATTAATCGTTTTGTCACGAAATCGTTTTCTAAAAACGTTGATGTGTAATGCGTAAATACTATGAAATAAAATAAACAGCAAGTTAGCATAGTCGGTTATTAATTATAAGTATTTTATGTTTATAAATGAACGGATTTGTAGTAGTAGTCGATGGACTGCATCATTTGTGCTCTACATTTCTAACACTTTAAACCTCGTGGTCATCTATATGCTTGTGAATTAAACTAAATGTTTTAATATTTGTAGAGAAGCCACTGCTTCTGCAGATTATAAAACTAAAATAATACATTTTTATGAGAAAAATTAAAAACAACTGATTAAAAAATATTTTAAAAACTGTTAGTATCTCGTGTTACAAATAGATGCTCATTTCAAACTACCTGTTATACCGCCAATAACAACTTATTTTTTTCTTCAAAAATACATCAACCGAATAACTTGCAAAAGTTTATGTTGTCGTAGATCATCATCGTATTGATATCGTTAATCTAAATATAATTTTTTTAAATAATGGTACAACATAATATATGAAACGGGTTTTTTAACGTGAAGCTCAACGTTTGACTGAAAACGGATATACAAAAGACTCAGTAACCGAACACTACCTTCGGATCTACATATACGTATTAGTACTATAATACTATTATATGAATAGGTACTAAAATATATTAAACGTGATACGCATGCCTTTATAGTTTATACCTACGCAATACTCGAATTAAAATAAAGCATATGCGTGCATACTGTTGTGCATACATAATAATATTGTTATTGCGTTGTACGTTCGTGATCCGCAGACGGGGACCACAAAGCAATAATTGTATCATAAATATCAATTTTGGATCTAAGACGAATTATTTAGTTATATTTAACCAATGGAAACGTAGTCACGTATTTTCAAATAGATTTGGGGGACGAGCAACCTCCAATTCGTTTTTAATTAATAATTTAAAATTTGAAATTACTTTACTACAATAGATATGTTGGGTCGGTCGAACTCAAACCGATCTACTTGTATAAATAAGTTAACCATGGTATTTTATGAATCCATGATGGGTGCACACTGCACATATATCGTGAAAACAATATAATATTTCAACTAATCGTTTCACTGTGAAAATATCGTGGAATACAAAAAAATAAAAAGTCTAAATTTCATTCCGCATACAGTAAAGACATTTAACGGAAGTGTTTTATGGAATTAGAATAAACTAATTAGGTACACTCGACGCATATATAAAAAAAAAAATCAAAAAATCATTAGACTCGGGAAAATCAGGACAAGCACTCGACAACTATAGTAAAATAGGATTTAATAATAATATAATATTCAATATATGTAAGTTGTGCATGTATGTACAGGATGCACCTGCAGGCAGCGAGAGTGGTAAATTGAAGTGGTTTATATACAAGTCGTTGCAAATTGGCTAATATCAAGCGGATTTCAGACCGAATTTGATTACGGAAAATTATAATATTTGATTCGGAAAACGGTTTGTGCTGCGGTGCACACACAAATACAATTATTATTATTAAAGAGCGTCGGACGGAGTTGTGCCTAATTGTGTATTATGTGTAGAGGTCTCGTCCTGAGGGTGGGAAATTAATTTAAAGTCACCGACTGAAAATATTTCAAGACCTTTTATTATTTAAAAAATATAATTATTATTGTTTAAGCGGGCGTCGGGAAATCGACTGCAGTGGCGTTCTTCCGATTCTATTTAATTATCATCGCGGGATGATTCGACGACAATTTATTATATTAACTTTCGATTTCATCTCGTAATCGTGTTTTTTGTCTTTGAGCGATGGCGATGAGTATACCTTCCCAAGTAATCGTCTAGAAAGTATAATGATAACATAGAAACGTTTTTTTTTTTTTCGTCGTCTGTCGATTTAATATAATATTATTGACGCTAATAATGTTATTACTATTTGCTGAAACAGACGATCATAACGAAGTAATGCCAGATACCGTAAAAAAGAGATAGTACGACATCGGTGTAGCTAAATTACCTATTCAGGACGCCGTGTTAAAATAATTATATTATTGTCTTATTGAAATGCAAAGAATAAACACGGGGACGTTTTATTTACATATTTACTTTTGATTATAAATAATTATTATTTGTTGGCCGTGCCACCAAAACGTGAAAGTCTTAATGCAACACCGATAGCACGTAATACCGAACACCTCCATCACTCGACAAAGCTTGCACAACCACACGCCATCGTTATTATTAATTATAATAATAAATTATTATTATACCCAACTTTCCCCTAAGTTGTTGTTCAATGGACGATGATCGGCTGACGCCCCGTCGTGTCTGTTCCACCGTCGAATTATAGGACCATTTATTTCCTGCCTATATTTTATAAATACTTAAGCATACATTCACCATCCACGGACAACAGCTGTGGTCCCCAAAATTCTCTGATCGAGTAATTTTACATGAAAATGGGAAGGTCACCGATCAGGGTCTTCCCTGTCGATGACCTTGGGGCATAAGATGACACCGTGGGGAACAACCGACGACCGACGTATGTATACGCATACTTTAACTAAAATGTTATTATTTCAGAAGAATATTCAAATGAAACAAACAGTCACGACACGTTATTTACTGCCCCGTTGTCTTCATTATTAAAAATGATTACAATAAACAGACGTATATTTATTTACCCATTGTTTGTTATTTTAATTTTGTTTTGTTTCCTACGTGTTCCAGTCCTGAATTATAACGAAAATCTACGACGCTCCAACCTTTTTAATCTCGCCTCGCAGTCTGGCTAAAATACAACAGATGACCAAATTACCTTCGGTAGACATTGTGAAATATAAAATCATCACAATATTTTCGGTTCTTTGGATTTTGATTTAAGAAATTCTATCATAAAGATAATCACAAAAAATATATCCAGAAGTGAATACTGCAATATTATTGCACAATAATAGCCGGGCAAATGATTTTTCTAGAACACCAGCTCTCGTACCGTCGTGATAAAAAAAAACAACATAGTACATATACGATTTCGAGGCCATATGTATCCACGTGAACCCTTATTGCATTTCGAGGTGGACAGAAGCAGCTATACCGGTATATATATATAAAAAAAAAAAAAAATAATAATAAAAAAACTGTAGATTTTTTAATGAGGCTGAAAAGGAAAAAAGCTCTCGCGAATTGCAATTTTACGGGCGTATACAAAAAGACCGTCATCGGAGTATCGCGTGTTCAACGATCCGTTATCAGATATCTTCATCGTTTCCGGGGCAACCACGGCGGATATAATAATATAATATATAGATGTATATGATGCGTACACTCTGCGCCAGTTAAATATTATTTCCAGAGATCTCCGGAGCGCGTGGAATCGACGAAATAACATATAAAATATAATAATAATGATAATCGACTACTAGACTGTTTTTCAAAATATCACACATTTTATTTACACCTTGTGACTACACACAATACACATGATAATATTATACTATTATGTATAATATAAATACTATACACGAGACAAATAATAATATAATATTTTGTACTATGCGTATACATTGTAATAAACGGATAAGTCCTCCGCCGGGCGACAGTGAAAAGACGATTATTCTATGCCGGCGTAGCGCGTAATTGAAAATCGAAATAGAAAAGAAAATACGATATCTCGGGCCGAGAAGTGTTGCAGGTGTGCCCTAATCCGAATACGTGTTGGAATATACCTCGGTATCATATATATATATATACCATGGTATTATAATATGTACATATGGCGTCGCCTCGGCGTTAAATCATTATTCGTAATTGCGTATTATGTGAAACGGTTTGCTCCGAAATTTCCGTTTTATCATTTCGCGGTGACTGTTATGATATTATTATATACAGCTGCTGCTATACTGCTGAAGTCTTATTAAAACGGCCTACTCCTACGCCGCCTTAATCTGGCACTGGTATGAATAGTGGAGATAACTACTGCGTGTGCTCGTATATTATCATATTAATGTTTATATATACGTTATTATAATATAATACTACCTATATGACTACAACAGTCGACTCACGAGAAACGGTATACAGCACGCGTACTATACTATGCGAAAGAAATTATTATTAAATTATTATGTAGGTCAAGCATATTATACGCGTGTGCGAATCGAAAAAAAAAAAAACGAAAAGTCGAAAACCCGTAACGGCAATTATATTATAAAAAACTCTAAAGCACAGGCCTCGAGTCCCGTCGATGAACGTACTATGCACAATGCACATAATATATAATAATTATATGTGACATATGTTGTAGCAGAAGATTCGAGTCGCATATATTTGGTAGATATTATAATATTTTTGAACATTATAACAACCACGGATACTCCAAATTTTATTAGCGAATTTTCAAAAATCTGAATACTATTTTATGGTACGTCCTAGCAAACTATGAACGCCGCTCGCACTATCGGAATTCGTTTAAGTCGAAATCGAGTTTTGCACTGAAACACTACCAGCAAACAAATATTTATGTTGAACTAACGACGACGACGCCAATTCTATATATACACACTGGAATACTCGAGTGTGGGGTTTTTATGGTAATTTAAGTGCTCCACCGTCGTTCAAATAATATAACGACGACAGAGATCGGCGGCGGAAGCGGTTCACTAAATATCGAACTTTTAACGAATTTACTGGGTTGAATTAATCATACGTTTAGTTGTTTACGGTGTGCCGGGGCCGACCGTGGTCCTTCGATCATCAGTATGGTGGCTTTGCGGTACCTCTATAGTGGTATAATAATATTGTATAAACATGCAGTTAGTGTGTTTCTCTGCTTTGTCAAAGCTGCCTATAATGTGCAACAGTATTATCCATAATACAAACTCCACGACTAAGACATCAAACAGGTTCGACTAACATATGAGTCACAGTGTCACATTATCTTATCAGCGCAGTCGTGGACAATTTATTGTTCTCGTTTTGTTTCGTTTCTATAATATTGGTACACCTGTAGGATTCATTAATATTTTTCAACTGTATGTGGTCGTTTCGAAATAAAGGCCATCCACGGCCTGTAATATATTATAATTGTAGAAATTATTCGTTCCCACGAGTCTCCTCAGGTCCAAATACCGGGTCTCAAATCATTTCCAGGTTATTACTACCACAATTTTCACAAATATATATTTAAAAAAAAAAAAAATCAAATTATTTTGAACACGACTACATTGATTACTTATATGAACTGGGACTTCTTGATTCCTAAAATATTTTCGGTGAATACATAATATAAATACGAATAACAATTTAAATTCTCTACTGTATAATATGATTTAAGTCAGCTTTTTAACATTCGTGGAAATGATCTCCATTTATTTGTATTTATATGTTGAGAGATGAGACTGTTGTTAAATCATATAAAAATAATCATTGTTATATTTGGTTTATAAAGGATTGTATTATATTATATTGTCATTAAATTGAAGCAAACGAAAAACGATAGATATATGGATTCATTTTTTACGCCCATTGTAGTCGGGTAACACAGATAGTACCATATTATTTATAATATACGCTGTTGATATAATATTGTACATTATTATATTATTATAATAGTATGCACAGTTGATATTTTGTATATTATATTATTATTGTACCGACACTTAAACGGATTTTGTATTGTTAGAGATTTTAATTAATTTTCGTTTTCGTATTTCAAAGGTTTCACGTGCATCTGCAGTATAACGTTACAAACGGTGTGTAATAATTAAACCACTTTCCGTTATTTTTTTCTAAAAAAAGAATTTTGTATAACAATAATTATAAAGGGTACAGAATACCAGTATACAATCTTTTAATTTATTTTTATCTCTTCTTCGACGATGAGAAGCTTTTGAAGTGAACATTTTCGTTGCTGTATTATATAATATGCTACATCGGTACGGTATATATAACAATAGATTTACAAAAAATAAACTTAAATTTCGGTCTTGGATACACGATTTATTTTATAGATCCATCGTTGTATTATTTTAATGATGTGCTAATATCATGATATTATTATGTTAGGTTTCAAGTGTTTAGCGTTTTATTAAAATATTTTAATCTTATTAACTTAAATCTATAGGTTGGAGATTAATTTAAGTTTGACCTAGTGAAGCAGGTAGATTGCATATTTAGTATATTATTAATCGATCTACGGATTTCAATTTTCAGAGATAATATTAATAAAAAAAAAAAAAGGACGGCGAGTGGGTACCGCTCTGCTGTACATTGGGAGCGTGTGGGTCACTGTAATGGATGTGTTGAATTTGAACTCAACGATATGAAAATCATTGTAAGTATACGAAAAACGATTCCGATCGAAGATCTGTCAACCTGTATTACTAAGTATATTTTATGGCATATTGCAATTATTAAAGTCATATAGGTAGGTACTGATAGGCATTGGTAATACAGCAGATTGAATTATTTTCGGCCGACAAATTGCATTTGAATATGTCCTAGAGTTTAAAATGTGATTGAGTGACTTCTTTAAAAAACTTACTGATGGTTTTAACGTAAATTGTGTTTAAAAACAAAAATCAGTAAGTGCAATAATGTATAATGTGAACAAAACACCGTAGGTAATAGGTATTAATATCGTAAGGCTGATACGTTATTAGCTCATCATAATGCATTTAAAGTGTTCAGTTTTAAAATCGTATTGTATAAATCGACATACTTGTTCACTGCCGGCGTAATAATACAATAATATAATATACGGCTATTAATTATTAATATTATAATATTCAATTACAGGTGCAGACCGCGTGTTGTAAAGCGAGTAATAATAAAACAACGGTAACACGATAACTGCAGTGTTAACGGGCCCCGTAGAATATAATAATAATAATAATATACGCCTCGCAACCTAAATTACCGATGTTTTATCAAAAGAAAAACTGTTTTATTCTCTGCGGATGAAAACCGAGGATATCGTGTTCAACCCAGAGACCCGGCTGAATATTCGCGGTTTGGAAAATTATTGTGCTAGAGTTTCCAGTGGAAGTGAGAAAGGGAAACGAGAAGACGATAGGGCGGACGAGGCGTATTAATAGTGTTTTTTTTTCTTCTGTTGTATTCTTTCTTGCTCGAGTTTTCGGTACGAAAATAATAATATTATAACAACGCTGTTCCTCGAGACCTTCGTGGAAATTATTTGGCTTTCCAGAAAGCCGCCGTTTGTTCGTCGGGAAAATATTATGAAAGCGCAGAGCGAATATTGATACAATAATATGTACAACCAAGTTATATTATCGTAATTTTTTTTCTTCATTTTTTCGATGAAATCGATGTGACTACATCAGCAAGTTGTTGTCGATTTGCAGGTGGTCGTCGCATGACGAAATTCCACCGGTGTAAATTATGTGCATTTTTTTACTTCTCAAAAAACATGTAGTACCTACCCACACACAGAAGAAGATAATTCATGAACGTAAAACATATTATGCAAAGGTTATTTCATTTCACTCTAGATTATATTATTATTACTATACATTTTTTAGGGTAGTGAGTATACATATAGTGTATATTTACTGTATAGTGAGCTGTAGTGGATTTTTATTCGGTCAGTTGTAGGAATGTATGTATATTATTTTATATTAAAAGACAAAAAGTACATCGATTCCGTCTCATTTGACTTAACATTTATTCTTTTTTATATTTCTTCGCTTACTAGAATATACGCGATATATGTATTTTGTAAGTAATATTATAATGATTTTATTAAATAAATTTTTAAAACTTAAATTATACCACTTTCACTAAATAATTACATAATATTATACTTATATACATGTTACACGGTAAGAAGATTATCATATTAAGAGTATCATATTATTTTATTATAATTGTTACAATTTACAAGTTATAATATAAGTATGAAAAAAAGTATAAACTATAAAATATAACAGATGCCGATTTACAAGAACACCCGTTTGTCTTGTATTTAGATTTACACTGACATAGGCTAAGATAAAGGCCACATTACCTGAAAAATATTTTCTATTCACTTAAAAATTCATCGTACTTTTGCTAGGGTTACCTAACATTATAACCTAACCTTTAAATTATATATTAACCTTTATTTTAACAATAAAAAATGCACACTTATATTATTATTGCACTATATTATAACTATAGTCAATGATGAAAGTAAACACGTAGGTTAACATTATACTATAATTATTCGTAGTAGAAAAACGGATACTAAAATTTATAATTACATCCTTATTATTGTTTCGTATATAAATACATGGTCGGCCACTTTTACCATTTTTCGATCACAATAAATATGGCCAGTGGCGTACGCAGGATTTTTCAAGGGGG
>WHPZ01585823.1:18821-84841 GCA_016617965.1 Macrosiphum rosae
TCAGACGTTTATTTGAGGTATTTTAAAATGTTTGTAACTTTTCAACTTTTCTGGTAGAAAAAAATGCTCTGATCATAAGCTTCGATGTCCGATGTATGTTTTTGGAAGCAAATTGGATCTAGTTGTTGGTACTTTTATAGGAGGTCGAAATTGAAAATGAACAGTGCTTCTTAAAATAATTGGAGAAAAAAAATGAAAATTTATTAAAATAGTTTGGTAACCAGCTTGGTCCTCACTTGGATTGTATTTGATTAATTAAAGTTTTTTTTTCCATAAATGTCAATAAAAAATTATTTATCCAGTCAAAAAGCTTAGAAATGTAATACGTAAGTTTTTATTATAGCTAAAATATTAACGATGCATAGGCTTCATGGTTAATTATTATAAGTATTTAAAGTTTAAATTTCGTCAAAACCACAGTTAATTTGAAGTTCAAAACTTATAAAATATTAAATGTGTATTCTGTAAAGCTAAGTCTAGACAATTTAATACAATGTCTTTCATACAAGTAGTTCATAGGTATTTTTACCGAAAAATTACAGATAATTTATGAAAATTGGTATGCGAATACAATGTTTTTTCAAAAATGAATTCATTCTGGTAAGACATGTATGAAATTTATGTCTTGCTTTCTATAGTTGACAGTTGAAACTTAATAAATATATTTATTTATTAAAGTAATAATAATACGGGCAAGGGGGGGGGGCTTCAGCCCAGACGCCACTGAATATGGCAATACAAATGATATAGTGATAAAATGAATGAATTAACTATGGGAGTGTTGACAATTCTTAGGCAATGATATAATTTTGTTTACTGTACCAATTAGAAATCCTTTTCATATTCAATTTCCGTAATTCACAAATATATTAGATTATTATATTATAACCAGGTGATCCATTTAACGTAATAACGTATGGTACCTACTCATTAAATCAAAAACAATTAGGATTTTTGAAAATATTTTCTTACATCATTTTTAGTCATCAAAAAACGAAATTTTTCTACAAATTTATAGTCTTTACTATTTTTCCACAATATATTTAAATTTTTTTTAATTTGTTAATGATGACAACATGCATTTTTCATCCTTTATTCTAAAGCAGAATATTTTGCGGAGCACTTCAATGCATACAAATTGGATTTTGGATGAGTAGTTTATAACTTATAACTTATAAGTATTTTAAGTTTAGTTGAGTGGTGTAAAGTGGTAAGGAGTACCCTGAAAAATGTTGGTCCACTACTCCACTCGTCTAAACTTAAAATATTTATAACAATTAATAAACTATTTGTCCAAAATGTAATTTTTATAAATCAAAATACATTAAATAATTTTCTGTTTCAGAATATGAATTCAAATAATATATAATACATTGTTTTTGAAAGAGAGTATAAAAACTAAAAAAAAATTATGACGATAAAAATATTAAAAAATATTGTTTTCTGAAATAATGGGTGTGTTGCTTTGAATGGATCATGCCATATCAAAAGGTATTATTAGGAATACATAAATAATTAGTTATAATATTATTATGCTTAAAGTCTAAATAATATTTTTTGTTCTGCTGAAATCCTTATATCATATATAGTTAATCTTTTAACATTCAAATTTTGAGTTCTTGTGGAAAAGTATATTATGTGTTAACGCTGTTTTTGAATTCGTTGGATAGATTAATATAGTATCTTATAGTATCTTATGGGACGACAGAGTCAGTATTGGTGTAATCAGTGTTCGATGGTTTTTTTTTTTTTACTACCTGTCCTGTGTTATAGTAGCTGAATCAATACTGGTGGAATTAATGTTTATACTCCAAGTATAATATATAAGTTTATTCCTACTTTATAAGGTTGGAGTTTTTTTCCTTTCATTTTACCGAACCTCGTTACGTCATGTTAGCTACTATATTATATGCCATATAGGCACATTTGCTATTTGGCACGATTTTTCAATGTTTTTATGGCATGCCGTGCAATTCATAATTTTGCTATAAATTATTTAAAATAATATATAGTATGATCCTATGAAGTTTTCGAATAGATTATTATATAAATTTGATATTTTTTTTAATATATTTCCGTACTCATACGCGGGTGTTATTCAAGGTTTATTTTAATTATCTCCGAGTAACACCATAGACTGTAGTTATTGATTTTAGTTGAAATCATCACCCCTCACTGCATAATACCATAATATTGTATTATGGAATACGCAAAAGTCCCAAAAATATATTATTATCCAATATAGAGAATATCATGTTGTAAATTGTTAATTATTATTAATGATATTACCGTATTGTTGAGTAGTTGTTTGCACATAATATAATATAATATTTAAAAATTGGAAGTTTGAAAGAGTCAACAAAAAAATTGTATGTAATTTATTTGGCAGACGGTGATAAGACGACTGTGCGAAATAACAGTGGTTCGAAGTCGCCAACGAAATAATAATATATATTATATAATAACTACGAGTCACGAAATATATATGAATATAAGCTATATACAAGTATACAACGTATAAAAATAATAATAATATCGCGCGGTTATAGAATGTTTTTGGCGAGGATCGATGATGTCGGAGCCAAATCTCGAATTTTGGCTTTTCAGATTTTAGTATTTTACCTATTATCAAGGCCGGACATTAACAAGTTAAAATATTTTGACCGTAGTGTTGCAAAAAGATTTTCTTTTTTTTTTATCAACTTTTACGCAACTCAACGACTCAATTCTGCTGTAAAATACCGAGCGAACAGAGAGCATAATATCAATTAATAAATGTCGAGAAAAATATTATTTATAAGCAAACGTCACAATAAGTTCATAAAATCGGCTTTTATTCATTTGCTTTAACCACTATTAATATACCTACGTTGTTATTTATTTGGTCTAACATAACCTAACGTAAAGTATTACGACATGATTAATGTCAATCTTCATACCATAATCTCCTCATGATATGTACTATTAATGGTAAACTATATAAGTACATATTTATAATTATTTTAAGTATAAGCGTTTGTTTTTAGGTCTGATTATTTTAATTATTACATTGGAAATATACAACAGTTATGTTATGATCGTTGTTCCGTTTTTTTTTTCGATATCGAAATTTATTATTACAGATATTACAATAATTATAGTCAACCTAAATATATCCTACATGGGTAGGTGATATAAGTAAACGTGGGTCATTGTACGAGTTGCGCTAATTAGACCGTATAGTGTTATGTATAGTTATTAATTTTATTGTGTATGAACTAACATTTGAGATCATGTTTTAAATAATACAATTCTTATAATATTATGATTTAATAGCATACGTATAATATTATTATTATAACAACAACTGTAATGCGCCGTATTGAACTTTGGATTACATTAATACGTGGGGTGTGTACAGGGTGATTATTTTACCGTAAACCAGGTCTTTAGATATTTCCATAAATATCTTTGGATATTTCAAAAAAATAAGTTTTAAAAATATGTAAATAACAACGAATGGGGAACTGTGGTGTATCATTTATATGAGCTTTAGCCCATACAGGTGGTCATCCGGTAGTTATATTAATACGCAGAATACGCCATATTATTATGATAATCAACACGACTTGTCTCTTTGTCAGTTTATTCGAGAACTTTCGTAGTAGGTTTTCAGACAGGACTTAGCTGTATATTATATATCACAGGTTTCGATGATGTTTGAACTTTGAGTTTGTGGCTGTCAGGCAAGGACCTTCTAAGATTTTTCTGGTCGATTTTCGGATAGAATATTATAAGGCGTTCGTAATGGAGCTTGTTGTCGGTTATAGTTGATGTAAATATTCGAGGAAGACAGATTGATAAGATTGATGTCTGATGGTTTAGATATGACCGGTGTTTCTATAATTGATTTCATACAGGGTCGTAAATATAGACCATAGAATAGATTTTATCGCAGGTCCGATAATGGATTTATGTACTTATTTACTGAGGTCCATATATATAAGTAATTGTTTCGAGAGTTTAGACCTCAATCTAATATTTTTTTTTATCATTATCTAGCGATTAATACTTAACCTATAACAATATAATAAAAAATACCCTTATACGATATTATTTTATACTTCAAACATGTTGTGTGTACCTACACTGTACATCCTCATCGTCAGCTTAATATGTAGGTATGTGGTTATTAAAAATTAAACTAAAGTAATAGGAGTAGGTACATTAAACTATTTTTACTTGCTCGAAAAAAAAAAATTATTCCGTCATATTTTAATGTTGTCATGTGAAATGTTTCTAAAGGTAATAATTACTAGTTTATTGATTAGCCGTGAGTATTTAATAATTTAAGAACTTCCTTGCTAGTTTTAAATTTTATCAGCTAAGTTTAATTTTTAGTAAATTATTATAATATTCAACATACCTATTTGGTTTTGTATGAGATTTACACCAAATCTTTATATGAATCTTTGGGTGTCACAGTGTCGGTTTGAACTTTGAAACTTAATTTTCACAATCGTTTTGAAACTTATCAAATCGAAACTACTTGTCTGAAACATAAATCGAATAATGTGTTTTATAAAAAAATTGATATGTAGGTATATACCCACATTTTTAATGTAACCAGCTACCAAAGTAAAATGATGAAATGTACGTGGTTAGATTTTTTTGACATGCCACTATAAGTTATCCGGGCTTACAAACTAGTTGGACGTATTAATTCAAAAAGTTATACTTATTGAACACGAATAAAAAGAGGAAAAATGACACACAATGTAATAGTGTAAAACGCCAGGTCTAAAGGTGGAAAATATTGAGTATACCATACCGCCGTAAATTTATACAGTTTGAGGAAGTTTTTCGATTTTCTCAGGAAATAATGGGAGTTTTGTAATTTTGACATAAACTTGGAGTACAATCTACGTCCAATTTCGTGCGCCTGCAGAAAACGAGCTGAGCGAATATTGCTAGGAACATATTTATTACTCGAAAAAGTAAAAAAAAATAAATAAATAAAACGTTCTCCGACAGGTAAAAAAACATACTCCGCACATAGGTACGTATCCCACACACGTGGACGTAAAATAATCGTGAAACCGATTACTCGTTCGGAGGTGTTCAGAAACCATAAAGGTTAGTGTACATTGTAGTATATTTCTCAGGGATCGATGTGAAACGAACTTTATTTGTAATTCATGTATTTTTATGCCTTACTTGCGCATGCGCGAGAGCGAGCACACTCTTGTATGTGGGTGTGTGTGTAAGTCTGTTGTGTTATAATATGTATATTATGTACGTACTGTATGCGTGTAGCTACGCTCTGCAATTTGAAAACGACGATTCCCCGACGTCTTGTGGAAGTTTAATTTTTCTCGACATGTTGCAATTTAAGACCGAGCACGATTCGATTATTTTTTTTATGACAAGCACAGTTTTACTATAGGTACTCTAAAAAAAAAAATAGCGAAACGGTATAGGCACTCTTCTGTAGAATATTGTGTGTAACACACTCTTCTATTATTGTCATATATAGTCTCGATGGAACGTTTAATATCATGATATTCTGGCAAAGTACCTACACGCAAATTTTCTCGTCTTACGATTTTCATAATACAACTGCGCACGTTTTATCGAGACGATTGAACACAATGTACTATTGTACATTAAGGGTAATATATTATTATAATATTATGATGTACGGTTGCAAGGAAAACCCGTTGCGATGTTTCCAGATTAGGTGTAACGATAATATAAACTATATTAAACCTAAGATTTAAAATCAAAGGCCTAGAACGGATGATCCTTATAAGGATGGTAACTCACATTTTTCGACTGATTTTCATAAAATGTGCACAGGTGATAATTTTTAATTTTTATATTTTAGCGGATAGATTTTGAATTTAGTTGTTTAAAATTTGTTAAAAATCAGTACAGTTTACATCTGAAGGAGTTAAAGACGAGGTAAACCGTTTCAGGTATACACCTATATTTAATCAAATTGTCTTTTATTTTGTTGACCAACCGTTTTTTTAAATTATTTGCAACGAGTACAATTGTTTTTTTTACGAATCCACTATGACAAATTATATTATTAGTAGGTGACTTTATAACCTACTCACCTGTGAGTGCATTGTACACGATGGCGTATAGGTAAGCGATTTTACATTACGATATAAGATAGTTATCTTTACTTCTGAATGGTCGCGTTATTAAATTTGGCAACGTCGTTGTATGGAAAATCATAAGTGTTTCCACCCATATGCCTTCTCCGAGTGTTACCTACTAACCGACTGGTTCACGATAAAGTAATCACCCTGTACGCCTATAATATTGAACAAAAAGTTTAAAATATGTATCGAAAATATATGTATGCCCGTGGCATAATCCCACAGTAGCGCTATTTAATTAATCACATTATAGAGGATTCCCAGGCGACGGTATAGCGCGGAAAAACAATAGTCGGTTATTATTGTTTTTACCGTTTTCATAATATTTCGTTTAAATATTTCGCCTATTGTTCGGCCATTATACGCTCGTTCAAAAAGTAATATTAATGATTCCCAGTAGTATTGCGTTGCGATTAATTAATAGCTCTTCTCTGCAGCCAGCCCGCTGCCGTTCTATAAAAAACGAATTTGATAAATAAACCGCGAGCGGCTGGTCTAGTGCTGCAGCGTATCATTTTATTATTATTTTTTTTTTTCATCAATAAATCTCACTATTTCATACACTCGAAGAAATATATGACCATACGTCATATTATAATCATAATACAGAATATATAATATATATATATATATAGAAAATACGAGTCTGCGAGTTATTTTTATCCAGCCGCTCGTTCTATTATAATAATATGATCTGAAAAAAAATTACAACATTTAAAATAATGGCGTACTGCATATAGGCGACCGTATAGGCTTTGTCCCGATCCCCACTCGGCAACTCATCGTCGTCCGCTGTTCGGCCACCGCCCATTTGTATCGTATAACAATTATTCTTTTCGGATAAAAAAAAAAAATAAATTGAAAATTATGAATGACCCACTATCAATAATTTGGGTTTAATGTACGCGAGCAATGACATTGACTGCGAAAAAAAAAATATACAATTATCCGACCAAAAGCACACCACGTTTTTTTCTGTCAAACTCTCTGCTGCTGCAGCTGCAGTAGAGTGCGGTTATTAAGTTTGCATCACAGTGTTTTGAAGCAATTAATATAATTCTAAAAACCATAAGTACACAACAATTTGAAATTTCATACCAAACGAAATATTAAACCCGAAATGGATTCCGTACACAGAGACCTTTTCATTCCGCGAAACGCTTAAGGTAAACAAGAAATATGTACGGACAGACTTTGCGGGTTTTTCATCAAAGACATACGAATTATAATGCCATTTTAGTATATTATACTAAAATAATGAAAAAACAAAATACACATAAGGTACTTGTGTAGGTGTACGTTTTAATCTTAACCGCCGAGGAGTGTGTTTCGAATGCTGAACACTATATTACCATTAGGTATTAAAATGTAAAATATTGTGTGTTCGAGTTTGGCGTGGTTTTAAAGTACCCCTGCTTCCCCCTCACCCAAGTAAACTTCCTCGCCGATTGAATCGGAAGTAATATTCGGTGTCACGCGTAATAATTTGTACTGCGCTATGTCAATCGTCGACAGATTAACGTAATATAACATTCTTATACAGTTATTACATACAGGTTGTTTGCCTATAATCACTCGATCGATATATCGAGTGTTACGCATTACACATAATATGCATTAGCCTACTTCAAACTCGAAATAATTATATAGTCTCTCGCCATTATTGTACGTAGGTACATGGTTAGTAATATTACGTGTTATGTCGTGGTAGACGAAAACATAAAAATATTATAATGATCAACGGATAGGTTATATTATATAGATAAACATTATGAAGTAGGGTCATTGCCCCCCACCCCCATATTACCTATTGTATACATTTATTACAGATTTTAAATATTCTTGTTCCCTAATAAAAAAAAAAAAAATGCTTACAAAAAAAAGATAAACGTAGAATAAAATAAAGACATACATAACGGTACATGCGAGGTACTATAAAAGTTATATAGTGTTTTTTTTTAAATTAAATTAAGTTAAGGCGTCAACATCTGCGATTATTAGCGCTTGGGTTATTTAGTAGGTTTTTTACTGTGAGGGAGGGTACGGTTGGTTTAGAACACGTGTATGTGTGGCAAAGTTTGCCACTAAAAACCTAGTTGGTCACCCATCCGAGAATTAGTGGCACCAGCTGGTGCTGGTGCTCAGAGCACATCAGTGATTGAAGCCAGAAACCGCGCAATAACAAAGCCACTTACATATAGTATTCATAGCATGGCATAAAGACTTATTAAAAATTGAATATTATGTTGTGAAGTAAAATAGTAATGCTTACAATACTTATGAGTTCCTTTCTTTCATTAATATCTTGAATAATTAAAATAATCCAAATAATTCTCATATTATGCCATTTTTGCAGCACTGAGGCAGGATTTTAAAGATCTGTTTGGCTTCTACATGGTCCATTTCGGTACAGGTAACTGGCAATTTACGCCATTTCACTAGGTTAAATTATATGACCTCCTCCGAGCAATCATATTAGAATATAGGACTGATGTTTTTTCCAAATATTCCCAGTTTCCTAGGTTAAAGTTCGTAGCCGATTTAGACTTGTCCATGTTTCCCAATACTGTTAGTATCGTATAGTAATAATAATATAACTTATCAACCATAAGCAGCGTCGTTTGGTCATTTTATTTAACCTTTTTACACTCCACTGGCTCTTTGTTTTGAAAATAGATAATAATCTATCGATAACACCACTCAGCGCACTCGTTCTCGGCGGTTCACTCTAATTTTTCACTAGTGAAATACCTACCCAAATACGTCCAATTAAGACAATATTATTTCTGTTATAACTTATAGTACCCAATACATTGTCTTCATAGTATGCGAAATTTATTAAATTTATCGTAAAATGACCGATCTAACATCAAATTTTACTATAAAAACTAGCTATAAATGTACCCAATTAGACGCGAAAAGTTTTCTGTAAATAAATTTATATATAGGACGTGATATGTTATATCAAAACTATAAATGTGTCAAATACATTTCTCAAGTTTATATATTATTATATTATCGTGGATTTAATGTGTGTACACACGAAAATGCCAAGTGCGAATAAATCATTCGGATATAGTCACAGGAGTTGACCACTAAAATACCATCTATATTATACGCACGTTGACATTAAATCATGGTTTTTTATTTATATAATAATTTATAGTATGTATATTATAATACCTAACCCATATTTCGCGTTGACTTCGAAATTGTCTATTTACTACAATTTGAGAGCTTAATAATAATATAATATAATTTATTATGTATGAAAAAACTGTACGTATGACAAAATAATTGTTGTTATGGATTGGTGTATTACAACAGACCTCGGGGAGTCTATTTAAAATATGATCTAGTTCATAAGTACGTATTTCTACCACGTTCAAGACTTCGTTCATTTTCTCTAAATTATGTCTTCTCTGTTCAGTTTTATGATTGAATTAATCAGTATGTCAATTTTTTATGAAATAAATTGATTCAAACAGAATATAATCAACTTTTTTCATTCGAATTTATATGATTTGATTTTTGAACGAATGGACAAGTTAAGAAAAATAATCGTGTTTACCAAATAGAGTATCATAGGAATGAAAACCAAAACCAACAGAGTTACTTGATTGATGTCTATATATGACACTATATCGATAATATTATGATGTATTCTATATGTGTCACATCATAATTATTGGAAGATGAATATAATGTGACGCACGCGCTTTTTGAATCAGATAAAAAAAAATCAATATCATAGTGTCTGCAACCGATTGTTATCTTTTAAACTCAAATTGGTTGGATTTAAAATATTATATATCGAAAATGATATGGAATTTGTCTTGATTTGAAGTCGAAATTTGTGGGTATTATTATAATATTTTTATTTTATTTTTTAATTTATATTTATTCTTCAAGAAGATAATGGGCCCCACTGAACGTGTAATATAACACCGTTAAAGTAGGTGTTAACCTTCAATACAGCTTACGAGGATAATGTTCCAGAATTGCGTCGACAATATTAAAGGTTCTTTAATATTTATTTTTGTTTCGAATTTTGTGTAATTTATAATGGTACAATAAAGAATTTAATCGACCTCAAATATAAAACAAAATGTATGCATCCATAATATTATGTCACAAGTATAAACGCCGTGGGCATATTATAGATCGCAGTCGCATAGTCGAATATAATGTCGAAAACAATTTACGAAACATTTTATTCACAGTCCATACAATATAATGATTAAATTCGATACAAAATGGTTATTAACAGGAGCCAGGAGGTTAAGTTTATGAACAGAAACTCGCCAGTGCCACCTAATAAAAAATACAATATTATTAAATATAATATTTGTTTCTACAATAATAATCGCGGTAGTTGTTGTCTTACAGTTATTATAATAATAATATTATTATAACAATAATTATTATTTTGTCACCGTTCACTCAATGATAAATTATTATCATATAATATAGAGAGATGCGCATCGGTTGCTTGATGTGTATAGTAATAATATACAACATGATTCATTGATACCTATAATTTAATATTGTATATCTGATAATTATTTAATCTCATCGTTTGTTATTATTAATTTCTCCTCGAATTTAATCCACACAATGGCATTGTTTTTACTCGATCTTATATACAATGCGTGCACAAAGCGGTGTTTAACTCGTAAGACAATAATATATATCGTAATAATTGAAATCGTCGGGACCACAGACTTATTGCAGCGTTTGATTCGAACAATGGCGCGCGTTTAGAACTGTAATAATAATATAGTACTATAATACTACGTCATATTCTTGGACCACTTTCAAATGTTATCCTAATGAGCTGAAATCTGACGGTTTAATATAATAGTAAAACTTATTTGCATAATATATTATAGAATATTGTTTAATGCGTTTTTAATGACAACGGCCGTGGGCCCATTTATTTGGATACAACTTACACTCAGAGCCCTTGGAGGGAATCGATTTCGTCTCGGCGAGTATTGTTTTATTTATATTTTTAACGTAGGTCAATATTTTTTACCGTTTTATAGGAAAAAATTACCAGTACGCATAGTATATTATCATCACCGCATACCCATCAAATTATGAATAATACCGTTTACAAAGTCGACAGTATATTATTATTATTATTATTATTATTATTATTGTTACTGACGGTATTTCGGGCTGAAAGTAAATCACATTAAGTATATTTTACATTTATTTTATGTCCTACATTCAACAACATCATACGTACACCTACAATTGTACTTCAGCTATCACCGCACGTTGACGTCCTTCGCCTGTTATAATAATTATATATTATTACTATTATTATTATTATTATTGTTGTAAGTTAGAAAAAACTACGTTCTTCGCACTCATCTACATAATAAATTATTATGGCCGTATAAGTTTGAACATTCGACAATACATTATTATTATTGACGGGTTTTCGGGCTGTGAGTGAACAATTATACCTACTGTACCTACATGCCGTATGTCTTTCCTCCGACAATTAATAATATTAGTGGGTACACATACAATAATGATAGCCATACTTAAGCTATCACCGTACTAGTAGGACGACGTATTTTGCCGGTTATAATTATATACCTATTATTATTATGAGGTGGAAGAAACGTCCTTTATTCCTTTTCATAATTGTATGGCCAAATAGGTGTTGTTTATTTATTTTAATTATCACTCGTGTAACCCTCTGCAGAGGCCCATTCGCCTGACCATTAAAAAAAAGTCCTTCGGGTTATGTGCAAAACGTCGTTTTTCGGCCAACTTTAAACTTGGTCTACTCGGAAACACAGTAATAATATTATATTATATTAGGTCGTTGTCACAAAACGTACTTAATAATAATTATTATTATCATCATAATATTATAACTGTGTGTGCGTGTGTGTGTTTGAAACGTTTTGTATACTTTATGCACATGCTAACGACGGCGGTGCGGCGTACACAATACTGTATAATGCGGTTCGTTGCCGTCCACAATGGCTGTTGTATATTGACAATGGACCACACATTAATTAAACAACAACAATAATCATGATGATAGTAAACTTTCGGAAAGCCGTTCATTAACTACACTGACGAGCTGTCCTTTTGGAGACATCGGGAGTTTCGAGTGTATGATATTAATAACGATATCGTGTTATTACGCGGCTGGCGATGAAAATATATGTCCTACCAAATAACCTGTGAAAATGCCACCAACCCTCCACCCACAGGTGTAAAAAAAATAACGACTTAAACCCCTAACATTTGAAATTATACACTTGACTATCACCGGTATTATTATATAATTATGATCATACGCAAAATTTCGTAAATATTAGACACCCTCCGTTTACATTTTACGAGTCAGGTCTCCTAAATATTATCGCGATTTCATATTTTTGTTGTTTTAATTTTTTAACGACTGTAAGTATTACTTATATATTATTATAAAAAAATTTCCTGGAACATATAAACAAAAATGTATAGCCACCGAGTTCATTGTTTTTTTTTAATCTTATATTAACTCGTTTAAAGCTTAAAGTCTTAAACTAACCCAAACACATTATCCACGACTCAAATGTATTTTAAAAGCCCAATAATTAATACTATATAAAAATTCTAAGTAAAATTGTGTAAAAGTAATATAATTAATCAATAATACATGAAACAGATTTTCAGCCTAACGGGTATCACACGGCTAGATATGGATAGCAATTTAAAGTGCATTGAAATCCCAACATTAATTATTATTACTAACATAACATGTCTTAATATTATTCTTATTTTGTTCTGAATAATTAATATCGACTTTGGTTTAATTACACTTTTTGTACGGGAGAATTAATATGATATATGATGCACACTATGGTCTTTGAAGGTTTTATTGCGTGAAAGTAGAGCTATGTAGAGATAAAGGAGGTGGAGGTGAATTTGTCGTTTGGTGCAATCAAACCTTTTTGATTTTTATTGGTCTATAAATTCATGGATAATTTGACGTAATCATTTATCTTCTCGTGTGCCAAGAACGCATCGTATAATTAAATATTGTTGTTCTACATCGCAGCCAGCCCGCTATGTATAATGACAATAATAATAATAATAATAGTAATAGTAATAATTATAACGATGAACAATGTTCTATTATGGCATACAACAATATTGTGTTGTGGGTTCGTTTACAAACACGGCGGTAATAAATATAATAATTATATTGAGATTAACCGCTGGATATTATGCTTTAATAGTTATTTTATTTTACGACTTTTTAGAAATCAATATTCAAGTCAAATGCCGTTTCATAACGATTTTATTTTTCTAAACACCTCATTATAATTTCCTATACATTTATTTTGATGTATTTACAATGGCGGCAATTGCTTTACGGATTCGCGATTTTTTCAAAGTTTAATAACGTTTTAGTCGACGGCAAAAATACACTCAGGGGAGGATACACCCCCCGTGGAGCAAAAATTGAACTGTTATAGTGCTTATCGTATACATAGCCAGCTGATACGGTCTGTTCAACGGATCCCGCCCGCGGTGATTAATAATAATAATAATAATATATCGTTATTGGCTATCCCATAGCAATAGGTACTGTTCAATGCATTCGATATTGTTATGATTAAACCAGAAAAACTGTTAATACAAAACCGTATCACTCAGCTCATATGCGTTTGACGCGTTATAAGCTACACAATAACTGTTATTAAATCTCGACGTGACTGAAATGCAGCGTTTGAGTGGACAGTTTCGTTCGAAAACTGAGTAGTAAATTGGCGAATCGCGTTTAAAATCAATAATTGAATAACAGTAAAATACACTGTAGGTAAATAAATTAATATTATAGTGCTGAGTAAATGAATCGATCGGAAAACGGTATTACATTCGTAATAATATCATGATATTTAAAGTGGTCTCATCACAATATTGTATATTTATATATTATGTCTACTTCTTATTTGCGGTCGTGGCGTACACTACCTCTTGATGATAAAATGTATCTCACCGTGGCAATTAATAATAATGTACCAGCCCATATCATATAGCTAGCTATAGGAACCTACAACTGTTCGTTGGATTCGATATTTTTTATAACTAAACGTAAAAACAGTTGGGTAATAAAATTCCGAATCGCAAAGCTCGAGGTACGTTTGACTTGTCGAGTTACACAGTTTTCATTAAATCTCGACGCGACAGAAATGCATCGTTCGAGCGGACAGTTTCGTTCAAAAACTCAGTAGGTAGTATTGGATTTAAAATTAACTGTGTCGCGATGTACAGTGCGACATGACACTTTGGGTATTATAATGTCGTACGAATCGATCGAAAAACGGTATTAAATTCGTAGTATAGAGACAAAGTGTATCAAAAATTACGTTTAATATTATAATATCGTAATATTATGTTTACGTCATATTATCTACGACACGAACACCATTGATGATAAAAATATGTATCCTGATCGCGGTTATTAAAAATAGGTACCATAAGTTATGTGGTACATTAAGTATTTCCTATCCTAAACGAGCACTGTTCGACGGATTCGATATTTTTATAATTAAACGTAAAAAACAGTTGATAAAAATCCGTATCACGCAGTTCGTATTTACATTTGACGTAACAGTACACAATTTTTATTGAATTTCGACGGGACTGAAATGCGGCGTTCTGAGTGGAAAATTGCATTCGAAAACTGCGTATTGGATTTAAAGTTAACTGTATCATGTAATAATGTACTGAGCGACATAATACTTTGCGTACAAATAGAATATGACGAAAAACGGTATTAAATTTGTGATATAATATTCGAGGATAAAGTGTATAATATTATGTTGTATATTCTATATATATATTATGTATATACGTCATATTATCTACGGCGTACACCGTTGGTGATAAAATTTAACGCGGTGAACATAATATTAATAATGCACGGCGGACGATGTTTACGACCGACGTTTTATAATACACGTCATAATATACAATATACAAACATATAATATTATACGATATATTAGGACAAATTATAATTGCAGTTTACTGTGTAGCATATAATATTCTGTCATATAAGTATAATAATAATAAATTGGAGTCGATAATCGATATCGATGGTAGGTCGAACTACAATGTGATACTATATAATAATATAATGACGCAGGGGTGTATAGTTTTGCGTACTGAAAAACGTCTAAAGAATATTATAATAATAATTGTTGTAATTAATATTGTACAGAAATTAAAAATGAATATTTCGCATGTACATTCCGATAGTATTGGAACAAATCTGTAACTTGTTACTGTAAATTACGTTTTGATTTAAACTCAAAATGTCCTGTTTATTTTTTGACAAGTTGACAAAAATCCACTTGTTCCGTGGACATTATTCCGATGATTTATGATACCATCCAGATTGGTGTATTAAGAAAATCACTACAAAGTGGCGTCGGTGTATAATATGATTATTACAATCATCATCGTATCATAACCAATATTATTATTATTAAAATAGTTGGTTTTGGACACGTGTGTATAATGTATATGTGAGGCAAGGATTTGTCACTAAGACGGTGTTCACTCTCAGATCACGTTTTGTGACTGGTTTCAACCACGCCACGCCAAGATACCATTATTATTATAGCTATAGTGTGTGCATAACTAAAAATATAGTCTTTTTCGATACATTAAATGCACGTACCCTTAATCTCAAATGTTAAAGTGATTTTGCATATTATTAAATGTTGTTTACTTTTTGTACCTAGTGCATATTGTATGTGTGTGTGTGTGTGTGTGTGTGTGTGTGTGTGTGTGAGTATTACATAAAATGCTCAGTGTTGAGGAAGTCACATTTTTATGGTAATTAAATATTAGGTGCATTACGCGTTTTCACTATTACTGCATATAATATTACTTCACTATATTTTTGTTTATTGTAATAACGACGGCCCTATCTAGTTATACATGCATGATGTACGGGATCTGAATATAATATACAGTTGAGGGGTTTGAAATGTTGTTGTACACGTTTTTTTATCAGTTAAATACTTCCTCGTACATTTAATTTTGTATAATATCTTATAAATTTCTTAACATGAATTTCTAAATACAGAATTGAATATTAATGTACACACCATCTTGTACCTATTATTAAATAAGTAGCTGGTATTAACGGTATACGTCTGAAATCTATTAGTTGCACGATATTAATTACCTACTCTTTTATACGATTACAACGAATACATTAAAATATTTGTATAATATATTATACATTGGGGTGGTTTATTTATTGGTAAAGAAAAAAAGATCAAACGATTTTAATAAGTTAGGTAATATCGACATCGGATAATTCATGGGTATTTCAGCAATATCCTATATTAATTATTATTATTATTATTATTATTATTGTTATTATTCATCCAAAATAAGACGTTTCTATAGCTTATTTTCTGCATCAATGAATATATTATGCTAAGTTTATTATAGCTTAATTTTGTATAACATGACGAATATAAATAATAATTTCCGTAATATTATGACGGCGAGAATTATAATATAATACAAAGTAACTTAGAAGTTAATAGGTACTAACTAATAGTGATAATCGAGACAGATAATAATAATATAAGAAAATAATTTAATGAGATCGTTCGATTGACCTATTAGGCGCGGTTGGTGTGGTGGACGTAATTTCTTTGTGTAGATTGAAGTAATCTGTTGATTTTAGTAGGTAGTGAAATATGAATATTTTTATATTAAAATGTTACGTATGTACCAAATATACATTTTTTCTTATGTGTGATTTAATGAACAATCGGTTCGATCAATTTTAAATAACACGAATGTCAATGCGAATAAGTCTCAACGTTAACATCCGGCCACCGTCAGATTAGTGAACTAGAGCCCTCAGTTGGTGCATTATACTATCTTAATTTATATAATATTGTTATAACTAAGCACAAAATTATCGATATAATATGAAGTATGAATTAATTTACGTAATGACGTACACATATTATATTATTATTACTACCTTCGTGTCTGTCCGTTAATAATGTAACATTTAAGGTTGTTGTACGCTAAGAGATTTCCTATAATCTCTCGGAATTTCGTATACCTCAGCGAACGTGATTACCTTAAACCACACTGAATAGAATTGGGTGATTAACTAAACTCGCGTCCGTCAAATTCTTATAAAATTCATATAAAGTAAAAATAACACAAATGTAATATCAAAATATTTTGCGTACGTAAATTCTTGAAGTGGTGTTACTTCCTTCGCACAAGATAACATGTCTTGTATGCCTTAAAATAACTTGTACACATCGTATTACGTATTATCGTATCCGCTGATTGTAAATATATTTTGAAATAATAAAAAAAAAAAACAATATAAAAAAAAAATTTTAATATACTTATGTAAAGGTACAATATTGTAGTCACAATAATTATATTTATTTATTTATTTTAGACTTTAGAGGTTTTTAATCAGTATACACTGCTGTAATACATAGTGCCCTTCATATTATTATTCGTGAGATTGGAAGCTTTTAGTCGTTCGTCCTTTCTCAGAATATACTTTTAGAATGGAAATAAAAATGGAGCGTGCAAGGAATATTAATATATTCGTTCTTAAACGTGTTCAAGATTAGGAGATGTCTGAAAGAAAAAATCAAATTTCACTCCATTTTAAAATAGGCAAAAGCTTTTACGACACCGACGTAACTTCTTTTGGAAAAAAAAAATACAAACAAAACTAATCGTAGAATAGAAAATCCATACTTTATACATATAATATAATATACGAGTATGCTTAGTAATCCCCAAAACTGCTTTTATATACTCACTGGAGGCTAATTGATCGTGATCACCAACTATAATCGCCACTATAAATATAATACGACGCAAAACGACCGTCAATCGTACGCTGCGCCCACAACCACGGTTGAACTAAATGGCTGTAACATAATAGGGGTATTAAATTACCATAATAGTGTAGCAATAACGATATAATCTGCTGGTTCGATTATATGACGCATCTCGGGGTGAACTTACAATAGGATTTAGAAGTAATTATATTATAATATCGTGGTAACACGTGCTTATTGAAGTATCACCGTACCAAGTATTCACCGTTTGATGATATGTTGGAAATTGTTAGAATTTCGACCTGGTCGTCTATCGTGTAGTTACATACACTAAATCTGCGCTGTTTGTCCAACTATTTGCTACCGTATACAGGTATACCGTATACAAGTTCCCGTGGATCACCTGAGCCATCTTATTATTGTGAATATTTGTTGTACCTATGCAACTCTACGAGTTATGAATAGCAATTTACACAATTACTTATACAATTATTGTAGAATTTTATCACCTGCAGGGTTCGCCAGGTTCTGGTTAGCAATCAAGGAATTATCAAATCGATATTTTATCATATTATACATATTTTGTAGGCTTACAAAAATCTGTTCTGTTTAATACTACCGTTGGTTTTAAAATAGTTACTGCGGGTTAGGTTAAGTACATAGTTACATGATTAACAACGTGTTGAAGTCTTAAAAAAGGTAAATATGACGTGATGAAAATTAAAAAATATAAACATAGTATTGAGTACTCCATCCACTTGTCATTATCGAAATACTTGTTTTTCTTTAATCTGAATTTCAAACTTGAAAAAGACTTAACGTCTATTCTATATCAGATCGCCACTTGGTTGTATAATTGATGATATTATATAGAAGATGTATTAGTTAAAATGTTTATCAGGACGCCGATCCCGAAAAGGAATCCCGTGCGTAATGTTTTAATGTGTTTTTCGACATGCAGATAGGTTAGGTGATCAGAATAACTGATAAAAAATACAACAGCTCGAGGTGTAAATTAAATGAGTGTTAAAAAAAAAAAATACCATACCCATTTATATAGCGCTGTCGTGGTGTATAATGTATTAGAATTAAAAAACGAGTGGGGAAAATAACGGTTAAACTCCATATGAAGGTATATAATACTGCAGAATCTGTGCATGTGCGTCACGTGCATACACGTCACTCGGATATAAAATATAGTAAAATACAAAAATATATAGCAGTCGCGGACGCCGATCAAAAAATCATGTTCCGGACCGGTAATTCGGTGGTGCGGAGGATACGACCCCAAAAATACATATTTTCATCGGCAGCATAATATAATAATATTAAAACGCACATGCCGCGGAGAACCGTAATCTCATATGAATAATTTCTACGATCGCTGAAATGTCACGTTACAAGATTCGTGGGAATCGCCAAAATGTTACGACAAGAAATTCGGATAACCTGCAGCGTATAGCTTGTAACAATATTTCGAAATGTGTTTGGGTTCAGCGTACGATTGAGCTGCAGCTAATCGAATCGGTCAAAGCTTAACTGACCTAGAAAACGAACGGCTAACCAAAATTATAGCCTTGCAGATAGCAGCCATACACAATATATCATTATATATAATATACTATACAATATTGGTTGATGTTTTTTTTGTCTTCACATTTCGTTATATCGTAACACGTGATATTATATTTGATTGATATTATTAAATATGCATTTTATTTATTTGGTTATCAACCCACGAAACTCAAATAATTCTATAGCATGAGAAGGTTCTCAAATAAAACTATTTGAAATAGTCGAAAACAAAGTGTAAGACGTATATTTAAAAAATAAATATATTTTCAACATAATATCACGAACGAAAATTTCTCATTATTATTACTGTTGCGGTGAATTTGTTTCTAAATATGGAACGGATTTACTATTTTTATTACTATAGAATTATATCGGTAACGATCATTGACGCGAAACATCACAATTCATCTTGTTTATTTTCCGACCGTAATGGATCGTTGTCGCTTCAGTGTTCATTATTATGGAAAAGAAAACATACAACGACAAACGCAAAATATGTATTAAATAATAATATAATAACGAGAACGAAAACAAAAATGAAAGGAAAGATAATTTTTAATACGCCTTTATGGGTTCGGTAAACAATCATTTTAACATAATCGTTTTCGCAGTTGTTCTCTATAATTGAAATAACGCAGTGTCCATAAATAATTCATTTTTCCAACAAAAATTGCGCGATTTCAATTCATAACATCTATATTTCAAAACGATCCAGATGATTTCATTAAAACTGAATTTTTACGAAAAACTGAAAAATATTAATTTATTTATAAAGTCATTTTCTTATCGTCTTTCCTGGCGAGGTATTTACAAAATATTATTGAAAGTGGCGTAAACAAGGCGATTTTCTTATAATAAAAAAAGGATACAAATTGCACGTACACCCATCTCTATTTGTTCAGATAATAAATACTTAGCGTTTGCATTTTATATTCAACTTTCGTGGAACCTCGTATTACAGCATTTTATAGCGTGAGGTATTGTGATTGAAAATATTATGAATTTTTACCGCAAAATAATTTATAAGTTTAATGACATTTAAAAAAAGTCGGCCTATGTATTTTCTATACCTTTGAATAACTACAAGAATTACATTTTATACATTTTAGACGGATCTTACAACTTAAACAAAGTTTCAAAAATATCAAACTCTTTTAAATTCTTAAAAATGCCTAGCTTGAAATTAGTCTAAATATTTTTTAAGAATTCATTGTGTATAGACAGTGCAGATAGCAGATATATCAAAAATTAAATGTTTCAATGATTTTATTTGCTTAATATTTTTGGAATTACAACAATACAATCAAGTCATTTGTAGAGAAATTGAGATTTTACGCATGTCATCAAAATTTGAACTTCAAACGCACATAACAAATGGATTTAAACTTGTTTATTTTTGGATATCTAGTAAAATACAACTCATGAAGAAACTTGAAGTACCTATTAAATAGCCTCCTAATATATTTATTTAACCTGATTACAAGGTATTAGTAGACACAGTACAAGGTAGTAGTAGGTATGTAATTTATTCAACATTCGACACTCGAGGGTAAAATAATTTTGAAATAGGCATACATTTATGGCATATACTATGTCGTTTAAATGTCGTAATCAACATTACAAGGGCTCTCCGGATAATATATTATCGTATAGGTAGGTTAATCGTACTTCAGCGACTGAATAATTTCTTAACCGTATCAAAAATGTATGCTTTTAAAGTTGGTAGTGGTTTAACCTAAAATTCGGTCACCGATAGATACACGAACGGCCGTCGGACGATTAAAATTAAACGTTGGCAGTGGATAAATCATTTATCACATAGTCTAACTACGCTAGAACGATTGGTTGTACTCCATTTATAAATTACAAGCATTATTTGTCGTGTGCACATGACAGTTTGTGCAGGTCACTAGATCTGGGGCTGGCAGAGGGGATCATGTTTTTCCTTCTCCTAGGACAGGTGCAGGTTAAGCGAGTTTTACTGTCAGTGGGGGCACGGTGGGATTTTTGAAAAATATCTAAATGTGGGTGTTAAATGGAGTATCACATGTATCCTAGTCCGACGAAGACAAGTACGGCAGCGGGGATAGTATGCTCGGCACAAATTGAATGGACCCAGCCGGCTGCTGGTGGGATTTTCCGTTAAATTAAGACGTTCGTTACGTATACGTTTTTACACACACTACAAACGCGCATGTCGACATTAAATCTGTGTGTGTGAGTGAAGAAATAGAGAGCGCTAACTAGAAAGAGGGACGATCCTGTCCCTAACGAAAATGTCGTGTACTGCTTCTGCCACTGGAAATCCTATTGAATCGCACTCGGCCAACAAATTAAGAGCATGCAATTTTAATTCGGCCACCACCGCTGCTGTATCCGGTTCCTGGTTGAAAACACTTCTGCTATATAAGTGCGTGCGGATTAACTATACTAATGCTTCTGCAGCCCCCGATCCTTCCATTAGCCAACTATTTCATCAACCCTTTATCTTTCATCTCTAAGATTCCTCTCTCTCTCTCTCTCTCTCTCTCTCTCACTCTTTCTCTCTATTTATTTATATAATATACCCCTCGAAATTTGACACACTAGTGCACTGTAATATAAGCGGTGTTTATGTGTGACTCATTAAGCGAGTGTGCTCGGTTTTCAGGCCACGTTTTTATTTTCTCTCGGTGTCCCATTAATATAAAAACGTCTCGACATACGTACAATTTTCTGCAGTATCTGAGGCAGGCTCACGGATGCACGCAGAGATGTTGGCGATCGTAAATAAAGTTTTACTCCTGCGAAAACAAGAAAAACTGTTAGGGTAGACACAAAGTAGTAAACATTATAAAACTTGCACCATTTGTCTTACTGCATAACCGTAACAAAACTGTTAAGTTAAAAATTATTATCACAACAATATAACTATATGCGATCCACTTTTGCAGAGTTGCTTATTGAGGCTCAAAACAATCTCCTCTTGTATCTAAAATAAAGAAATACTAAAAAAATAAATTAAAAATAAAGAATAACTAAAAGTATGGTAAGTAAACTGATAAAAAATAGTGATTAAAATATTGAAATAATAAAATATGCTTTTGGAATTCGACAGATTGTACTATATAGAGTGAGCGCGTCATATCGAAGACGGGGTATTTGTTCAAAATCCCGATGTTATTAAAATTTATTACAACTATATAGCCTTTAAATATTGGCACCGCACGATACTCGCCACCATTTAAAAATGTAAAAAATGACTTGATTAAATATGCAACCGACAAACAATTTAATAATGGAGGAAAAGTTCGAGGCTTGAATATAAAAATAATGTACAACAATAAAAGAGTTGAATGGTTTATCGGGGAAAAAAAAAATCATAATAAAGACAGTAATGGCTTTGCAAAACGTTGAAAATATAATCCACCTTTGAGCATACCCACACGTTCAAATAATCATAATAATATTATGATAAATGAGTCGAACACAAAAAAAATCAAAAATAAATATTAAACCCGAAAAACTTACAGGCAATGCGGATATTCAGAGTAATGGTGACGAAATTAATACAATTATGTATTGTTGATAATAATATATAATGTATATATTTTATATATTATGAAAGCGAAGAACCCGAGCAGATGTACAAGCAGAAACATATGATGAAATGTGTTTATGCATTAGTGAGGTAAAGCGATGAGGAGAGAGGGTCGAGGAAATTAGGAAATCCTGTATAACTCGTTGGGAAGACAAGGCTGATATGATGATGACGATCATCGTGGTGACGATGATGAATGGTTGTAAATCCCATCCGCGTATAAGGTGTATACCGTTATATTATCGTACAAGTCGTATTAACGTAATTCTGCTGGGTTTCATCTTGTTTTAATTTCAGTTATGTATAAAACGCACACCGTTTTACAATGTTTGGTTGTTTGCAATTATAGGCATTATAAAATCAAAAATAATGGAAAAATGTGAACATCTGTAAGTCTTTAAACTCGATATAGTGTTCTTGAAAGATATACCTTCTAATTTCATTTTGATATGATTAATTTATTCAATTATATTTTAACTTCATAATATATTTACATAAGCTCTGGGGAAATTTTAAAATATTTCGATATTAAAATAAAAAAAAACAACTTTGGTAGGTACGTACAATCTCAATATATTACTATCAAATTTGGAGTAATTTATTAGAGTAACTCTTTAGTGACATAATAATATACACATAAATATAGTACCAACCACTTATAATACAACGACTTCAATGATTGATCCACCTCGATTCGTAATACATTTCATAATCGTGATATTATATTATATTATAATAATAACTTATGTATATTATGATGAATATTGACAGTTAATTTTAGGCTCTATCACTATCAAAGCGTTCCATTAAAAAGACAATTTATGATTATTTTTATGCCAGTTAATCCACTCCCGACATAACATAATAAAATTTATATACATACGATGCGACAGCTAATACTTTATTTAATTTATTATTGTCCTGGTGCCAATGATGCAAAAATAAAATTATTTTCTTAGAAAAACGCAAGGAAAATGTGATCATTTCGAATGACAAACACGTCAGACAGGACTCGTGTACACTATAAAGTATAATCATGTCTGCGGTATTCGTGCAGAATACCATATAACCTAAATCCGTAAATTGATTCTCAACCATATAAAAATATGCTGTCTAGTTGAGCAATAGAGAAAAAACTAAAAAATATGTTTTAAGCACAGTAAGACGTCTATACCGCTCGTCAGTATAGGAAAACCAAAACTCATAGCTCTACCATTTTTTAAAATAATTTTATCATGTTCAAATACCTGCATTTAACTACTTAAAATTGCAGATATAACTACAACTTCTCTTGGCAAGAGCGCCTCTTAGTAATAAAAGTACCGCTGTATACTACTACCACTCACCATCATCACTTATACTACCTTTACCACTCAGTGGAAATAAACTTGAGGTAGAAATATTATAGATTTTCTGCACCAAAAAATGATGTTATATTATTTTATAAACAAATGATAAAATATTGTTATTCGTTTAAAGATAATAGTTATAACTCAATATGGATTTCATTCAAATACTTATGAGTGTTAAAACTATAGTATTTTAATGAATGCATATAATATTATAGATGTTGGGGGCAAGAGAACTGGTTAGGTTAGGTTAGGTAAGCCACGGGTCTCTGCGCTCATTTTTTATATCCTTAAAAATTAGGTCATCCTGTGATACCAACTATTACTATTATTGTTGGTACTGTAGGCGTGATTGCACACTTTTCCTTTTTTAACTGATAAAAAAAGATTGATTTGGTATTTATAGAAAGTGCGGTCGTAATATAAGGGTTGTAACATTGGCAATTATTGAGAAAATTGGAATTTCAATTTCATTCTTTGATAAATTTAAAATATCTAACATTGGTACGCATTTGTGTTGCGTTTTTAAAAAAATAATGGAAAAAAAATTCATAACCGTGTTACCTCCTCTACGTAGTTACCTCCACTACTGTTTCTGTTTCGTACGCCTGCGTCTTAGAAATCCCTCGGTATTTTATTCGCCACGATGTTTAAATAATTATGAAACAGTAAGTATGTATATAAAAACCTCCGGCACCCTCTCATCTGCATTATCTTAAAACCGTAAACGAAATAAGATTACCGCACTTTATAGTTGTCGTCGTCGTCGTCTTCGGTGTCGCGGTCGTTGTGATTCCACTTCGCTCGTATACAAGAAACAAGCAGTTAAATATTTAAATAACGTATTGAAAGGTAACGAAAATAACAATGAAAAAAATACCCTACAGATTTATTTCACATTTCAATACATCAAAGTTAGACTAGAAAATGTGAAGTACTATATAATAATAAAATATAATATGACTAAGAGATAATTTGTTAAGAGATAAAATACAGAAACTTTAAAAATCCACTGAGAATTTCCTTTAGAAATACATAAATACTGTTGTATGTTTGATGGAATACATAGGTAATAATATATAATAAAATCTATAAGCACATATATTTCCATCGCCTGAAAAATGTTTACAATATTACGATACTATTACAGGTACTTGACGAATTATACTCTATTTAAATGGTACTAATATGGTTAAGGTATATTTTTGAGTGCTTAATAAAATATTTTAACACAGTTTAAATGTTAGAAACAATGTTTTGGTACTCTATTCCAATGGTCTACTCTACTCCAATACATGTAAATATTATCCATTTACATTAATGTAATACACTGTGTAAACTTCACTAGTAAGTTGTGTGGATAACAAAGCTCAGATAGTTCGAAAAGCAAGTAAACTTCACTGATGAGTGTAACATTGAAGAAATATTATTGTGTGTGGTGTGTTTTATCATAAACACAAATACACAATACACAATACGTGGTATCATAATATCTTATCATAAACTAAGTTACTTGTAATCAATACATTTTTGATAGGTACAGCTTATAATTATTTACACTCGATCAAGGTTTACCATGTTTGATAAAAATGCTCGATCACTGTCGATATGATGTATAGTACTTATTAATTATTATAATACGAATAAAGACAGTAGTTATAATATTACATGATTATTTCGTACGATTTTATTTTGTTTTAATAAAATTGTAAGTTGTAACAACTGGATTATAAATACATATTCATAAAAGAAAACGATACAAAATGTAATTGCAATTAACCGGTTATTTATTATCGACCATATATATTATTCATCTTTATATATGTGTATATGATTGATAACCCCGGGTGAAAAGTATTTGGACGGTCAGACAGAGTCAAGTTTTTAGATCCGGGATTTAGTGGTGATAAGTCGGAAACACTTGAACACGACGACCAGCGAGCTTTTATCAGTGAAAAGGTGGAAAAGGACAAACGATAGTCGCAGGAATCGATGCCTTTTCGGCCATCGTTCCTGGTAATCTCGTGAGCTTTTACCCAGAGTACGAAGGGATTTAGGGGTCCGTCACCTGTTGAGAGCGGTGTTTGGGGTGTGGCACTGTCTCCTATATATATATATATATATATATATTACGTGTAACCTATACTTACTTATGCCTGCACTTATATCATGGATTAGATGAACATAGATCATAGATAGATAAGCACTTGACGAACTATGACTCCCTGCACTAGTATGGATGAAATATATTATTATTATGATTAAATATTTTATTTACTTTTTGTAAGTTAGTTAATTTTGTTCCTGAATGTGTTTAAAAAATACTACAGTAAACTCGCTTCTAAAAAATGTAAATAATTAAAAAAATATTCGTTATTTTGGGCTGTACAAATATGTGAAAATTATTTGGAAACATTATATATGTAAGTACCTACCAGTGAATGGTAAAAATCGATTGAGTGGGTCTACAGAAATACACTGTTGCGCGGCGTCCTGGGGCTCTCGCAAACCTTAAAGAACATAATAACTGACTTAAAATATTATATTCAGCCGACCGTTGCTACAACTTTTATACCAACTTTATCATTCATACACCTCATGTTGAGACGAATTTGTACAGAAAATAGCCTCAAATGGGTCAAAACGCTATTTCGCGACAGCGGGACGTAAAACCGCGATCGAACTACACGTCATATCGACCGAATTCCATTCGAGGTAAACTCTTACGGAAATTATTATTTTCACTTCCGACATTTGTTTCGAGGACGACGTGGCGGCCACCTTGTAATAATTTCTCTTGCCGCGGAACAACGCAAACGGTTTTGCTAGTAAATCACTGCTTGAATTCCGAGACAAGTCCTGGGTCTATATGAAGGTACTTTATGTATATTAAATTACGTTATTACATACCTAACCCAACTCGCTGGAATCATTAGACGTGTCGGGAAAATGATTGAAACGAAAATCACAAACAATATCATAGAAAATACATTTTCTGAAAACACCTTCCAAAGGCCGTGGGGCACACGTCGAGTGAGCTAGTTTTGTATACTGCAATATATTATTATTTATTGTTGTACTGTTAATCATTTAGAAAATATTAAATAATATATTATCATAGACAGATGATATTGTCTACGTGTAGGTTCCTATAATAGCAGGTGCAAGTAGCTATAATATACTTTTTTTCGTTAAATACAATTTATTAATATTAAAAAAGAGAAAGATCGTGTGTCAGGGAAAACCGTTCGAAAATTGTTCCACTCTCGTACGCCATATAATAATAATTGCACTGTCGGAGCACGTGCGTTTTACTGCGAAATATATAATATGACGTCACATTATATCATATTATATTTATATTGAAAATCGAGATGGAAAAAAATAATAAAAAAACAAAACCGGAAAACCCGAAACGATTCCGGGAAAACCATAAAATTGATCCGGGAAGGAAAACAACTTTCCGTACAAATACGTCTACCGCAATTCGGCCGCGTCGGATGATCTGATCGTACGTCGAATTATTGCCACGTAGTATAAAAGCCGTGTGGCTGACGACTTTCGGGACAGGCCGTGCCTTAGCTAGCAGATAGTGTTATTCCCCTCGGCGTCGTTTGGAATACGTCTAAAATGTTTTCATCCATTCGAGCGGGCACTTTTCGAAAAATAATTCACTCGTGCGAACGCTGATGCTGCAATAAGTACGCGGCGTTTATTATATGATGCTTTCGCGAGTATAGTATAACTGCAACGCCATATTGTTGTAGTTGTAGTAGGTGGGTAATAATAATAATAATATGTTATATGTACCTACTCGGCTATACTCACCTCAATATCGTACTTACAACTGCGATATCACAAGACTGAAATTTCAAACTCGTTTATCGATCCGCCGCCAGAGTGTCGCGTGTAATGTCTCCTAGCCGGCTGACGCGAAGTTTTTTAATGAGGCCTCTGAGACGGGTCTTGACGCAGTACCTTAGCCGCCCATCTGCTGAATAATAAAATGTGTAGCCCTAAATACTATGATATTTCGACTTTGCGCATTATACTATATTAATATTATGTACTATTTATTTCTAAACAAATACTTAAATTAACGCGACTTCATTCTAACCATATTACTATTTACTAAACCAGCACTTACCTCCTTGTCGTCCCAGACAGCCTCTTTAGACACTCGACCAGCACTCTTGACAGTTTCCTGTGTGTATCATCAAATTACTTCCTTAATTATAAATTTATAACTACCGACCATGTCGGCACCTCAATACACACAGACACACACACACACACTCAAATGCACACGCTCATCCCTCCATAAGACACGTAACAAACTATTAGAGTCGTATTATACTATGCGATGATGAAAACGATTCTCGGTAAATCCCCCCTCCCCCACACTCGTGAAGTTCAAGGCGATAGTGACAATGGCGACGACTCACAAGCTATGACGGGAAAACACATTCCCTGCCATAAAAGTAAGTTCTTAGGGCCATAGGATTTTGTGTAAAATGTGTTTATCAAAATTAAAAATTAATTATTATAAAATATTTCAGCTTATTAATGTTAAATCGTATTATATTATAAGTGTTATACACAGGACATCGTGAAAAAATGCAAAAATAATTATAGAGATCTTTTAGCCATAATAGTATTATTGTACATATTCATCATATTATGACGTTTCTGATTAAAACACTGCACAGTCTAAGATCCTCAAAAACTCTTATTCATGTGTAATTTGGTCACAGGCTATTATATTTTATTGACACGTGGTTTGAATAATTTCCCTCCTCCCACAAAATGGTTGTAAGGAACGTGAGACTTTCTTATGTCGTGTGTGCATAAAACATATAAACGTTGTCATAATCAGTAGAGTAACGAAAATATTTTTGGGGGCTATAACCCCAAACAACATTAGGTGGATAGGTAGCTATTTGTTAGAGTGTACAAATATTTTTATAACTATTACTTTTCAATAAGTTTATTTTATTCAGTGTGAATAATATGATGTATGATAATAATCTTGTTTTACATATGCAATATGGGTACTGGGAAGATAATATTACAACATTGTATATGAGTAGGGTATTTATTATTAGAAATTATAGTTTGAGCAATAAAACATAATATCTGTGGGTAATATTATATTCTCGCACGCCCTTAAAGTAAATTATATTTTCTACGATATGAATTATAACTATTTTATGAAATTAAAGTGGTAATTTCCTGCCTGAGTCGTCATATATCAATGTCCAGGTTGTTCAGTCATCGGATAGTTTCGTGTCAGATGCTGCGTGAAGTTCTTGGAGAGAATTTGAATTTGTATCCTGTTATATTCAGTTTGTAGTAACTGAGCTTTATCATTAAACATACCAGCTGTTACGTAAATGTTGATTGAGGTAGTACAAAAATATCAATATTTGTTGATATATTTGTATCGGCAATATATGTTATATTATACATATTACACGGGTTTTAGTTTTATGTGTGTATGGGTGATAACAATAATATGTTCGTGACGTCACTATCCGTGCACTTATATTCAATACACAAGGCGGTGGTGTAAGTCTAAGTGTGTATAATTATAACCGTGGTAAACACGGTCTCGAGGAAAAGGGATTGATCTATATGTCCACGGGAAAATCGTCTCCTTGTAAGAACAACGCGGACGGCGGCGCACCGTCAAACAATTTGTCACTGCCGCCATCGCAGAGTTTTATCCTTATAAATTTTTATAAACGTCGTGGAAAAATCATTTACGCACGCGAACGAAGAGACGATCAGGCGCAGGTGAGGCCGCCTGTAGCGATAGTATTTCGAGGAGCACCTGTGCATGTATATAAATTATTATTTATTATAACATAATAATAAATGAGTAATGGATCGTGGACCGGCATTCACGATCGAATTGATATTTTACACAGTAGTATTTTCCTAACACTCTTTCTCTCAGCTCTCTCTTTAGTAGTCTGTATAAATATATAATATATTTATGAATCTTGTAACCCAATTACACTGTTGTTTGAAGAATCGTAAGTAATCTCCTTCAAATGGAAAAAAAAAATCTTCAAATTACAATCACTGTCGACTTGGCTAATTTCGATTTTCTTCTACCTTGTTCCATTGACAACAATACTAATTATTTTATTTGAACGAGTTTTCGTGTTTTATTATATAGCCTCCAATCGTTTCAGTTAATGAATGGAGTATTATTAAGCACAAAGGTATAGTGATATGGGGGGAAGGGGGATTACAAAGGATTAGTTCTCTAAAATAATAACTTAGCCCAACCCCACCATCAAAAAATAAATAAATAAATTACATTTTCACGTTAGACAAGAAATCGATAAAATAATTTTTTTTTATTCCTTGTAAAATTGGAACGATTTATTATTATTATTATTATTCAACTCATTATATTTAATTTGATTCTATTCTGGTCTGTTTTTACAATCGATATTTTAGTTTTTGCCGACCTGGATAATGATGACGTGAACAAATCAAATAAACTTTTGCATGAATTTAATAATAATTTTTTATTTATTTATTAATATTAAGCATCGGAAATTATGGCCATTAGAATTTTTAGGGGGTTACGATTGGTTGAGGAACACATGTATGTAGGGTGAGAATTCATCACTAAAAAGCCGGGTGGTCACCCATCCGTGAACTGGCAACGCCGACCGAAACACGTTAGTGGCTGAGGCCGACCATTAAGCTACACCAGGCCCCAATAATAATTACATATTATGTGGGGAATATTTATATCATTACATCATACATATAGTGTATAAATAGCTTAAAATTAGTCTAAAATTATTTAGTGTGTATAGAAAAATATATTAGAAAGCAATAGTGAAATATTCAACTCGCTAGAGTAATATTTTTTTAATTAAAACAAATCAACTCCGGTATATTTTTTGATAAACATTTTTGTTTTATGTTAACCAATCTTATCAAAATTCGGTTGCGCTTTACAGTTACACACTAACTACAGTCAACTTTGTCCACAGTTTTCGATTGAGGTAGAAAAACCCGAATTAATTCTACTGAAACGCTTTTTTCACGTGCTATCTGGTGTAATAATAATATGACTATATGAGTAATAAATAATATTATATACCTTATAGGTACATCGTATATAATATTATGTAATACTATGAACGTTTCATTCAATCCCGATCATTTTTCATTTTTTTTAAAAATAACAAAATCTTTAGTGTCATGGCCGTTTATTGATATCGTTTGGTTTATAAAGCATAAAATCTGAAATTAAATTACATTTTTGATACCACCACTTTTTATTATGGATTTATCCGGAGTATAATATATATATGTGTTACGGAATCCAAGTGCAAACAACGTTGAAGTGGTTTTAAAGTAATTTTTATAATAAATGATATTCACCGTAAGTCAATATAAAAGTTTCGTGTATATAGCTTAATTATTATTGAGTCCCTCTGGCCGAATTCTCTGGTCTGTATGTTTTTCGTTTAGTTTCACGTAGAACCAAACTCCCTCCCACACACACACACACACACACGCACACACAGAAGGTACACATGTACATGATATATTATATAATGGCCATCAAAGTGCGGAGTTCCAAAGTACACTATCAGTAGATTAGATAAGTTCGTGATAGATTTCCTCCCTTTGATTCTTCAACCAACTAGTGTTAAACTACACAACCACTTGGTATTTGCTCACTGACAGAAATCAATCGTGGCGTATATATTGAGTCCATAACAGCGTATGTATATATATATATATATATATATATTATAACAGTTATATTGGAATTCTTTAGAGCCCCGATCGCGCGTTTATCGCCGTTCATGAACATCTTCGTGTTTCGGAAACACCAAAGTTCTCCAAACTATAAAATTAAAAAAAGATAAAGGGGACAAAAAAATAAAAAGCGGCCTGAAATCGTTACTCGGCCACGACTCACTGCCGAACATCTCAAAGAATGTCCGTCGAATCGTATTCAGTCAATATAAAACAGATACCCACAGGGCGTTTCTCGAGCAAAATTGTTGGCCGATTAAGACGACAGTACGATATTAATCGTATTTGTTCAATAAGGCTGTAAGTCGCTCGTAAATATTGTCTTGCGATCGACGGACGTGCGAAAATATTAACTACCATAATTATCTCTTTTTCTTCTCCTAAGAATGTAATCAACTCGGTGGTACATAAAATATTCGGTATGCAATTCATTTACCAGAAGACGTTCTTGTAATCATAATAATAATTAAAATAATAATATTACAGTAATAAGTTTAACCGTCTAAGACGTTTACTCGTAATTTCGTTTTCCGCGACACGGTGAAACAACGGTTGGTGTACGAGACGCCATTCGTATTTATACATATTATGTATATTACAGGTTTAATATACGAGGAGATTGGTGGTATGCGTCTTAAAACGTCAAAATAGTACCGTCGGGACACAAAAGGGACGAAGTTAAAGGAATTAAAAACACAAGTTCCGTGCCCATACGCACTGACTGTTAGTTTCTCGAAGCTCTTTGCCTTATTGCATTCCCACGTGCACCAGTGTAGCTTTACCACCTCCCCGCTGCCTCCACCACCACCACCGTATGACTTTTCGACACTGGTGAAAAAAAATCCGTTGACGGTCACGACACTTATTGTTTTATCGCACCCCTATCGTCTGCAGCGTTGAAAAATATCTATTCTTCCGCCGAGGTGTAATAATATTATTGCTTCGATACCATAATTTCGTTCTCAGCTCGTGGTTACTGGGCCCAAAATCGGTTTTATGAAAGTTTACGAAAGGTTCGGATCATATAATAAATCGAGTAATAAAATATATTATAATATTGTATTTTGAAAATGAACAATTACGGTATTCGTATATTATCGAAAAAAATGAAAAAAACAAAATACGGCGCTATACATTTATGTGTTTTTGGTCGTGTTCTTCCGTTCAAATTGGCGTGGGTGTATATCGTTTTGAGTACTAACAAAAACCGGACTGGGCAATCCTTAGGTGGTAGACTGGATAACACTTGGTATATTGGTATATTTTTGAACAAGTTTAAAATTACTAACTCGGCTTGACTGATATCTTGAATCAAATAAATATGAACACAATAATAATTAATACAATGATAACTTTTATGTTTTGCAACTTCTTAATTCTGGACATATTTTTTATATAAATACATAAAGACGCTTACCGACCTAAACGATATCGGATTTACGTCGGCTTTAAGTATTCGTTGAATTGGTATCCAGTTATGAGTGTTTACATCAAGAATATATCTAGAGTTAAGAAGTGACAAATCACAATAGTGTAGAGGTAGTGGAGAGAGTTGAAAATATATTATTACTATAACTATTATTATTATTATTATTATTATTATCATTGTTATTATTATCTATTATTATTATTATTATTATTATTATACGGATGGCATGATGAGAAGGCGTGTGATCACAACGCAGCGGTGAACGACACTGCACAATCGTTATTAATGTAAAACGCCCGTTATTCTCAGTAACAGTAATAATTGACGGCTTTATTTCTGACAAATTGACATTTTAACGACGAGATTTAGATGAAAATTTGACCGGAACTCGATTTTATAATTACCGCGTACCGTATTATTATTATTATTATTATTATGGTCTTTATGGTGTTGTTTGACGTATTCTAAAATATTCATTCGTTGTCGCCCATACCGCCACCGCGCCCCACAGACCCTCCACTTAGGAATTTAGCATCCCAACCGTTGTCACGATGAGACGCTATTTATGACAAGTCAGCCAGCCGGCAAGCCGTTCAAATGATCTTTTCCGACAGTTTATTCATTATTATTTTATGTTTTTTACCCCCTATATTCCGTCCATTCGTTAAGGTCGTAGAAGATTTTTGTTTTGATTCCAACCGCGTTAAACCGTGTCGGAAAATGAACCCTCACTGATATTTATAATTGCATAAAAAAACGGTTGATCGTTTTACTGAAATAATATTGACACGGCTATTATTGTATGTATAATATTAGAACCGATCAATAAGCAATATTATGGTATTGCATACATTATTAAGATGTCTCAAAGACAGACTGTTTTGAGTAAAATACGTTTTATGGACTGTTGCATGATAAAGTAAACAGTACGACAGCGCAACTTTGAAAAAAATAAATTCATGTTTTATAAATGTAAGTTTAAAAATGAATACAAAATGTTAAATAATAATAATATGAAAAGCTCAAAGCGACGTTTGATAATAAATATTATAATACCCGATATTGTTGTGTTTCCCCTTTTATATTTTCGCATCAAAGGGCGCCAAAGAATGAAACATAATAATATCAACTGAAGCTATCGGAATACATTTCTTTTTTGCTTAATAATAATTTCATTATAGTATACGACGACTCTCGACGCACGCCTATCGTTGATGGGAATTTGTGCTTAGAATATGAAGTTATAACAATCATAATATATACAGCTGTTATACGCCGACAACAACACTACGCGAATACGACAATAAATTTACAATAACCTAATTATTCGCGGTTTAAACATATACCTGGGTATAAACAATTTAATTAGTTGCATAATAATTATTGTGTACGGTTGGTGTTTGAATTGATAGACCATCGCCTTCTGGGTTCGTGAAGAAAATATTTTGCTGGTTGTTTCCGGGATACAATGGGATGCATTAATTCAATATTACATTTTAGGCCATTATTTTCACTTCCGGTATTTAGACTTCAGCTTACTGTTATTGTATCATACCAATATGGTACTTAGTTTGTTGACATGATTATTTGTACGCGAAATTAAGTTCCATTGATGGAAGTGGTGACGATTACAATGATATATTATCGCGGTTAATGTGTTCGGAACAACAGCTGCAACTGCAGCTCACTCGTTTCGGACGGAATAAAATATTTATTTTTATCCGGTAAATTGCAAAATTAAAACAACAATATCGTATACCTAAGCAACTTTTTTTTTTAATTTTTCATATCGAAGTCTTTACTTCACCGAATTACCGACTTTTATAGGTAATAATAATTTAACATCAATGAATCTCGTCCCGCCGTGTATCGTCGAGTATAACTACGCAATTATTATCTATAAAATAATATTATGATATCCATATAATGCTATATAATATGCAAAGTCATAGGACATTTTTCACTCGCCAATTTGTTTTGAGTCCAAAGAAATTATGATTACTTGATATTAACAGTATACTACGTGACAATACATTTTGACAAAATGTGCAGTGTTTCAGTTCAGTCTTGAAATAGAGTAATGAAATGACAATATATCTTATCATCTCGTGTGTCTTACCGGAGTGTATATTTTTTTAACGATGCATCTCTCTTGCTAGTAATATTATAGCCGCTATGCTATTTGTGTATAATATATAATAATATTATTATACTACAGCGCGTGCGCAGTTTCCTCGTTAGTGCCTTGTTAGGACTCGACATTTCGTCCGTTGATGGGCGTACTGTTACGCGACGAACACGGCTAGGATTAATTTGTTATTGAATTATGAGCGCCAAGTGTGGCGCACAATTCGAATCTCGGTTTGATTAAACCCCTCTTCTGTCGCCCACATAATGGTCCGTCTTGGAGAAACATTTCTCGACGTATATTTAATAACATGTTTGTAATACGATGGTGTAATTTAAACGGTATTCATGTGTAATAATAACAACATCGGTTGTTATGGATCCCAAGCACATAGAAATGTAATTCTGTAACAGACGTTGTGGTGTGCGTGTGTGAGTTGGCCATATCATTGGGCAACAACCGAAAATATAATATGCGTTTAAACATTTACAAACACTATTGAAATTGACGTTCGGTCGAATAAAAGTTGTGTTGTTAACTTTTAATATTCGAATTGGTATATTATTAAAGGTAAGCATAATAACTAGGTTTCTACCGGTACAAATATTTATTTTTAAGTGAGTTAAATTTATAACTATGTAAAATAATACAATTTTAGAACTTTCAAAACTAGCTTTAAATTTTAAATATCTTTAAACACCAGTAATTATCCAACCTAGGCTGCTGTTAATAGGTCACTCTAATATTAAATAAGTTATCGTCACAAAATAGGTTCTTCTGATCGCATATTTGGTATGTCATCCGGTTGTAAGACGTCTACAGCACATAATAATGGGATTCGAGAAAAACCCAAAGTGTTTTTGTAATATTATCTGTTTTGAAATCGGAACACTGTTTTTTAAATATTTTTTGGACGAAGCGTCAACATTCTTTTGGATGTATTTGGATATTTTAAAATGTATATTTTATAATTTCCTTTTCCACCAATAATTTTACCGGATAACTGATTGATTGATTAGCATATTTCAAGATCCTTTACTCGGACGCATGACACGTTTAAATTTTATTCGCTGAATAGTTTGCTATTATATGCTTACAATATATTCGTGTGCGGACCACGCTGTTCGAGCCATTAAATTCATCGCCTTCGACTTCCCATCTGCCAATCCTATACATATAGCTGCAGATATTTTAGAAAAGAAATCGACGGCGATCCATTAATCTCGATTAGTATAGTGACGTTTTAAGAACGTTTTCACGGTTTTCCAGCCTATTGTAGTCGGCAACAGCTATTTCGGACCCTTAGTTAAACAACAATGGACGTGCCGGATACGCGTCCTGACCTGTGACAACTCGGCACGGAGGGTTCTTTTTACGCAGCCATTTTTATTATTGTTATATTATTTTTATTGCAAGTCAAATGCACAGCACATAAAAACGTTGAGGCCTTTTACCCGCTGCGTGGGTAGGTACCTATATCGTGTTTTCCACTCATCTCGTGTTTACGCGCGTCACCGCCGTCGAGCAAAACATCAATTAGGTACCTGTTAACGTTTTTTATTCCTGTAATACACTGATTGTTGTTGCCGATGGTTAACTGAAAAGTAAAAAATAAATAGAACGCATGGTTATCACGAGTGAGGTACTTATAACCGTACGTCAGGCGACGGACCAATTATCTGGAGGGTGCAGGGCGTAGTGGAGGTGTTGTCGTGTACAAATTGAAAACGATTATCATCGCATTCTAGCAAAACAATTCCTTACGGAACCGCTTACACTGACATTGTATGTGGTTTTCTTGAAAAATAATGGCAGTTTGAAAATGTTGACACTTTCCAAATGATACGACCAACGATAATGTTGCTATACGCTCATCATAAACTCTACTTGCATACTTATATTATTCACTACATTTGTCCCATTATTATGTTTTATTTATAGAACAAATAAACCACTTAAGTATTAAAATAGTATTTTTTTTTATATCCTTTATGTTATACTCTATTATTTTACAAGACTGTAAGTAAGACCATTTTTCAAGTCTAAAGTACAGTCAAGTCTAAAAAATATTTAATTATTCACAAAAATATAAACATAATTATTATTCATTTTATTAAATTTAATAAATCATCTTTAATCAAATACTTACAATTTTAACTTGTTGAATATGTGTGTAGGAAATTCTTCAAATTAATACTGCAGAACACTATAGACAACATATAATTAAAAAAAAAAATATGATATTATTAATATGAACATGATATTACACAAAATATTCAATATGTTATTAATCAAATTTATCATTAATGATAACAACTGCATGTTCTTAAATCATGTATGATTGATTTTTTTATAAAAAAGTAACCTTATTACTTATGTATCTCCAATTATAGAACACAGTAAGATTGAGATAACTATGGCCGTAATATCCAGAACTTTCGGATTTTACTAATCAAATGTAATTTGAAAACATTTAACATCTTTCATAATATGGTTTTGATGGTACTACATATTTTAAACCTTTCATGGTGTTGTTCAAGAAGTCATTAAACATTAAAGTTTTCCTTGCCTCCATCTTGATAGAAATATTGAAAGCCCATTTGTATTATGAACAAAAGGATTTCTCTTGGCAATTACTTTGGCATATTTTTACTCTCTATCTGTACATTATAGATGTTTGTAATTCTCATTTATTAAGAATTTTAATTATTGAATACGCATTTCAACAAGATTCACAATTATTTAAAATAAGTAAGTGGTACATTTTTAAATTATAAATAATAAATAATGTTTAGGATATTAAATTTTTTCATCAAATAATGGCTTAAAACATACAATTTACTATAGTATTACATTAAAAATATATAAAATTGAAATTAGTTTAAATAAAACAATATAAAAAGAATAAGAATAAGTTTGGTTATAAAAATAAATAAGTTGCCTTAGTTGATCCTTGTCAACTTAAAAATATGTAATATAAATGTATATGTAATAATAATAATTATTATTAATATTATTACAATACTACAAAAATTTTACTTAAAATAGAAGTTGTGCCAAATGTGGACACGTGAAAAATAAATGATAATATAATTTTAATTTAATTGATTAATTTAATCAAAATGTTGTATCTGTAGGAAAATAATACACACATATCTGAGAAATAATAAATTCTAGATAAAATATATTTTAGTTGGTACTTTAATTATATAAAATAATCTTATTCGCTAAAAGTCATAAACGATATAATATTATTTGGGTAAAACTCGTTGATAAATTGTCAGTGTTTACACTTTATTCGACTTTCACGAATTCCCTATCAAAGAATTGAGTATAGTTTGTGTAAAATTAAATAAGTGAATTAAAATGGTATTTTTTTAAATTTATAATAAAGAAGAGATAATGTTAAAAATTATTTTGCTACCATAGAATTTAAAATATCGATACCAAACAAATAAATAAATAAAACAATATTAACTAAACTGATTTATCATTTTTAATAATATTTTTACTATTGTTGAATGTATAATCAACTTTTCATGAGCATTATTCAAATTATGAATAGAACTTAAACAGTCTAAATTGATGATTAATTTTACTGCAGTGTATTTCAACAACTGTTTTATACACTTCGATACATTTTGTATTTAAAATTATCCAACAGCTAAAATAGTATACAGTTGTATTGTTATTATACAACATCATAAATATTGGTTTGTATTATAAAATCAGAAAATATTTTATAAGCTACAGACAACCAAATCTTGATTTTCTAAACCAATAAGACCACGTCATATTTTATGTTTTGTTTGTATTAAAATATATTTATTTTCTGACTGTTGGAAGTTCTATTTTCCAATTTCCGAAAAGTAAACGTGAAAATTGAATTGTTTTTATTGTTTTTGAAATAATAAAAAAAACTCTCAACTATGAAACTATGAAACGTTATTCACTATTGTATTAAATATTTATTTTATTTTTTTATTTGATATATTAAAAATTAAATTGAAGATATTATTATTCATACAATATTGTATGTAATTTATTTAAGTTTAAGGTTAACGGAAAAAACGGTTATAATAGTGTTATCACAATGTTATTATTGGAAATGTATTGTATTAAAAAAAAGCATCATAAGACGTATTATCATTTATCATACACTTTACAATTTATTATACATACTGAGAAATGCACCCGCATCACCATGGTGTAGCTAAATTGCCTACCCAGAACGCCGTGTTATAATAATTGTGTTATAAAAATAATATTACGTTGTATTAATTAAATATTTTATAAATTACTAAATATTCAGTATTTTTACACTCAATTAATTTTTTTTTTTTTTTTATTTGAATATTAGTAGAAATAATTACAAAAATATTATCAGAGAGAAAAATATTATAATAATATTATCTATATTTCTGCAGCTAAGGATTCTATTGAATTCGAAATATTGAAATTGATTAATACAAGTTTTATACAAGATATGGTAAAAAAAACACACCAACTTAAAAAATAAAACCAAATTTTACTGGTGAATTAATAATTCGAGCGACGTATCGAAGACAGACTTAGATTTCATTGTTACACAATACAATAATTATGTTATTGACGGGTCACAGCAGCTGAATTTTGACAATAACTATGTCAGCGATCGTGTAAACCGACCGGCGGCGTACAGGAGTAGATCGTCTTGCGTGTCGTGAAATGATCGTCGTTGTCATACCATGAAAAGCTTATGCGAGGGACATTGTCGTACAAACATGTATACGTGTGTAGTACATACGTGAATAGGTGGAGCTGTTGGACAAAAAGAAGGTTTTGTGTTTCCTGCGATTTGTGGTAGTGTGGGGGGATGGAGAGCTGGACACGACAGGCGGAGGTCGGCACGATGGACCGGAAATTGATGGGAAACGTCCGGTGAGCTAATAGTATCGCTGAAATCCCATCCGCCGGGGATAGGTCGGTCACGTTTCTCTCGGTGTGTCGTAGGAGATGCTTTATAAACGTGTTTATTCGCGGAGGGAGCTGTAAATCGTGGGGAAAACGCGAGCGGTTCGGATAACGGGGAAAGAAGGTAAAAATAATACCAAATACAAAATATGATCCCGGGCCACTGTAACGGATCTAGGATGTGTGACACCATTACAAACCATACAAATAAATTATAAGTAACAAATTTTAACTACTAGACATATTATAATCATCCACATAAACATAATGTACTAATTTTAACACTATATTATAAGACACACTATGCCATATCAAGCTCAACAGTTTTGTGCATACAACAACCCCCGCACACCAATAGCAAATCCGGATGACAAAGAACACGCTCAAGTTTTTATTCTTTAGTAATATTTGGTAGGTATTAATAGATTGTGTTCTAACAAAATAAATTAGCCGTAACTTATTATTGGAGCTGTCACTTCTGAAACTCAGTAGCTACAGTTAAAAACGAATTTTAATTATTTAAAGAGCCCTGAAAACATTTACTTTACACCACCTTACCACAAACATATTATACCTACATATAATATTATAATTTTCGAACAGATAATGACATTTTTCATACTTCCAAGTGATTACTCAATAAATTAATAAATTGTGTGTGTTGTATACGAAATGCGAATACTAATGGTGAGTCCACCACAACTACGACTACGAAAGTTGGTAACATATAAACATTATATAGACACGCCTGCAGTCAAATGCGGTATTTTATAGAAACTATTGCACACACTGTAGTCTTAATCAGGTTTAAAATTGTATCTCGTTAAAGTCGTATTCGTGTAGTTATATGATATTATGGGCCAATCGTCTGATTTCTTATACACTATAATATCATCATTAAAATGTGTGTCGCGTACTGGAATGCAGTGGTCACGGGGCATCGGATATAAAAGAAAATGGAATCCGTATTATGTCACAGCTAAACGATAAAAAAATGTTATAAGATAAAAAAACAATATTTTGTTCAGCAAAATATAAATAGGTATATTTAAAACTCTGTACGGACCCGAGAACGTCGTTAAACCTGCAGCTGATCCAGGGCAAAAGTTCGCGTAGATTAATCACACCGTTACGTCCGTCTTCTTTCGATTCACGAAATTAACCCCACAGTATAATGGCCTCGACGAAAGTTAATAGAAAAAAAACCACTTTAACCTTGGACATAAATCTCGATTTTTTTTACGTATAACCTGCAGCCGCAGAAAAATCTTATATGTTTGCCAAAATATATAATCGAACGTTTTTATTCGTCTGAATAAGCTGATAGTTTAAATATTTTTATATTTTATTATAAAAGAGTAATACAAAATAATAGAACTCCATACTGTATTTAATATAATATAGTACCTATTATTTGTACTTTTTAAAAAAAATATTTATTTTATTAATAGGTTTTCCTTTAGAAATATGTAATTATATATGCATATATTTTTTTTTTATTGAACTTAATAAGCCCGGCGACTAAGGCCATTAGCTGCTTTAGGGGTTATGAACTGTGGTAGGGGTAAAGTTGATATGGTAGGTTGTTAGTACGATAGTGTGGGAAGTTTTTTAACTACTATAAACCCGGGTGGTCACCCATCCGGTAGCTAGTAGCTGTGGTAGTTACTTAAAGTCGCATTTCATGACTGGTAGCAGCAAACGCGCCACGCCAAGTCACTATTCAACCATTGTATTACCTCAATAATAGTTATTTTTTATTTACAGTGAATGCTAAACTTAATTTAAATTGTATGATTTAGTTTCTTTCTAGAAGTGGATGAATACTTTTCCAATTACTATTTGTAGTGATTCTCTTATCTGTTATAGTTGTGATGTTTATTTGTCAAATCTTAATTATTTTTAATATTCTATTAAGATTACTTAACTATAAAAAATATATAATGCATGATTCACATAATATGAGGCAGTGGATTTGTTTTGGTTAATGTTGTGAGTTCTAAATGTATACCCTATTCGAAGGCGATTTATAATAGTTTCGTTATTATTCCTTTGTAAGTATATATTATTTATAACACCAACGTGAGATTTTTTTTATTAATCACCCATTTGTTATCGCATTACCAAACTGTATTTTATGTTTCGTGGCAGAAGAAATAAGTATAAAAAACTCAAGCGTAGTACACCATAATCGAAATTCAATTACGTTTTTATACTGTTATTTAGCACATCCCGGCATTTTCTATTATATGATAATTTATGAACTTTGCTAGTTCAAGTTGTTTCATTTTTGTTTTTTACAACCTTGTTTATTATGTTGAAAATATAGTTTAAGTTTAATCTCCCAACTTAAGCGTGAAAAAAAATATGTATTGTAAGGTGTGTACGAAGCCCTAATAACGAAGTAACGAATTATGACGTTTATATAGCCGAAAATCGTAATTACTTGTTTACAAGTCACATTTGTATTTTTGATTAATCTTATGGCTGGGTCATTTGAACGACGGCTAATCTCGAAATTAAAAGAGGGATCGACGAAGAATGATATCAATATAAATTAATATTATTTATTTATTTTCAATTGACTGCCATATCATCAATATGCGATTTAGGTGTCATATTAATTTTTTATCTAATAACCTTTTATTTGACGGCTATATGGATATGATAAATAAAAATGTAGTAAAAGCAGGATATGATTTATAAAGCACAATTGTTGCGAATTTACAAACCATATATTATTATATATTACTGAACTGTATTGTTCTTTTGTTCCCTCTACATTGGATTAAAACAGTATACTTTTAAATCATTCTACTAAATATTGGGTGTACAACATTGAAAATATTCAGAAACAATTTTTAAGATTTTAATTCCCGATAATCCTAGAAGACTGAAACGATCTTGGCCTAGAGATTTCCTTGCTTGATCTGTCGGGTGGTACTACTGAGTACCTTCCCTCTCGGTAATTCAACGATATTGTCCATCAAAAAAATTACCTATTGTGCATATGTTTGTATAGATTGTAATTATTCAATGAAATAAAAAAAAAAAAAAAAAAAGAACCTAAAACTATAATAATCACTAAAATTCGACACTATACACTAACTCAATTATGATAAAATATAGCCTCGATAGCCCGGTTATTCAACGTCTATTTAATTACATTATATCATTTGTTCTCAAGTTACTTATCAATAATGTACATTGTCCAGAGGTACTATCAAAAATCAATCAATATTCTTCCCACTCTATCATAAATCAACCTACTTTCCATATAGATTACCACAGTCAAAATTATAGCACTAATGCACCTTATAATTGATTTTTATCATTTATGACACACTGTAATCGTAAAAAAAATATTATTTTAACTTCGATAAGTTACATTTACAATTTATACGAACTAAATCTCTAAACCATTAACCGTTGCAGGTATGACAACCTCAACATACCGACTGGGCCAAATAGATTCAAATTTGAATAGTTTATTATGCGGACCGCGCATGAAATTTATAGAAAAAAAAACATATTAGACATGCATATTTTTAATTGTATTCGTTATACTTGCAAAACTATAATATAATTATACTTATATAATATTATAAGACTGCATTGTTTAGTTTTATATATACTTGATTACCTAACGTATTATTTTGTGTTACTTTTGTCCACTTATAATGTATAATATAACTGTACTAATTGACCATCAGGGTGTTATTAATAATAATAAACAAATTAGAAAATTAATTAAACAGCGTGAAAAAAATAATATCTCAAACAGTGACAGTTCAACTCCGCTTGCCGAACGACCCACGAGTTTAACTGCAGCCACCGAAAGACTGTAGTAATTTCTGTAGGTCTAATGATTTCGTTAATCAATTGTTTACCATTATAACGATATAACGATGATGGTGGTGGTGACGATAATGATGATGATAATGATGATGATGATGATTATGACGATAACAATAATATTCCAAAGTTCTAAATACATAAGTTCGCTGAAATATTCAAACACACCACCGCTGGGGCAATACTGCAGCAGCGGTGTCGTTCACGCAGACATTTCATTCGTAATAACATCATAATACGTAGGTATATAATAAAACCACCTCAATTTTCTTTGAACAAACTTTTGAATATTAGTCTCATTAAACCACAGTATCGTCTCTGGCGTATACAACTCGTGCAGTTTTATAATACATCTCGCTCAACCCTCTTCCGCCGCCACCGCGCAGAGTCGTTTTATAATTAACGGGTAATTATTATTTGTACCGTGACGATTTCGAACACCATTCTAATGGTTTTTGCCGAGTACACCTACAACTGACCAATTATTATTAAAGTCATACTTTAGAATGTTATAACGCGACGGGGGCCCGTGTAACAATTAGAGACGGAAAAGCTCGGTAAATGTTGCCTGTATATTTTATTTTACTAGGTAGCTACATTTTTTTTTACCATTGATGAGTAGCCCGCCTCATTTCAATATTGTTTTCATGTGAACAGTAATATTATTTTAATAATATTTGGTTCAACAGTACAGTGGGATGTGTAACGTATAGTATTGTTATAAAGGTAAACCAAGATAGAATAATATGCGTGTAAATATATAAATTGTATAATAGCTTTACGATAATGATAATATCCAGGTTTGATATGATGATGACGAAAAATAGTATTGAGTTCTTAATACATTTTATTAAACAAAAAATATATAACACAATAATATCTGTAAAAAAATGTACGTAAGTTAACGTAAGACTTACCGAACATTTTTTTTATTTTAAACCTCCGGTCGGCACTAGAACTACAAAACACATAATATTTGCGTGGCGTATATATTATATAAAATTGTACCACCTCGGCGAATGTCGGATCGATAAAAACGCGTTTTATTTGTGCGAGGTAAACACGCTGCCATTTCGGCGACAGCTACATTTCGCGCCGTCGTTCAAAACTGCTCGTGACCAAGTTGTGCAATAGAGCTGGCACTTTATGTAGCGTATCTGTCACCCACTCACTCAAAACGCAAATCACTTTTACAATTCGAATATTCAAAGGCGTCCCTCAGAATGTTACGAGAAATGTGTCCAAGTGACCGCCGTCGAACGTGTATTATTTATAGCGATACAGGTTAAAAGGCCGAGTGGCAGCAGTGCAACTGCTATTTAACAACACAGCGTGTTAGCACGTCACGTCACGTTCGAAATTGAAACCGAAACGATCGACCGATAATATCGTATAGTTTCATCCTCCGACAAAACTGTTACCTGAATATACCTACGACTTATCGCGGTTACACAATATATCATGCATAGCATATCAATAACATACGTTATTTTATACGTGAATCGTCGTCGTCGACGGTTTCAGCGAGATATGAAAAAAAATTTCCGTTGTTCACTCCGGAAAATGTCGACCCTTACAGACTAGTTAGCGAGTGCAGATAGTCACCGATTTTGACGTGTACATTTAAAAAGCAAAGGTAATATTACTCTAATCATCTGTCAACCGTGGCACGTAGGTACAACTGTCAAACGCGATCGTATACGTGCAATTTGTTCCACACAGTATGGTCTGTACAAACAAATGACACGTCGTCGTTGGGTATACAACAACGACTACAATAATATTCTATAAAAGCACTACCTACCTACATAGACAGTCGGCAATATTATTTTAACGTGAACCCGTCGATATCACTATAAATGATTACCCGAGTGCAGATATACTATTCCTGTATTCTATAAATTGTTTTACGGTGTGCGTGAGTTTTAAAATCGACGTGCGTTTTATTGCGGTCGGTAACATTTTCAGTATTTTAAAATTTAAATAATTTAAATATTTGAATTAATAATTGGTTCAAGTACGACTGATCCACGAATAACCGACGATTTTGACATGTACCTATATTTAAATAGCATAGGTAATATTACTCTATATCCATCTGTCAACCGTGGCACGTAGGGACAACTGTCAAACGAGATCGTATACGTGCAACTTGCCCCATATAGTATGGTAGCCTGCACAAAAGAATAACACCTAGCCGGGTATACAATAACGACCACAATTTATAATGTTCTACCATTAAACATGACTGTGAGTAATATTATTTTAACGCAAATCCATCGATATCACTACCTACTGCTGCAACAGACACTTATAATAACCTCGGCTCGATAAATTGTTGGGTGTTTTGCGTGTGTTCTAAAACCGTTGAGTTTGCGTTTTATTATAGGTTATAATTTCAATCGTTTGAAATTTAAATTATTTAAATATTTAAATTAATTGTACGAGTACGATCCACGAATCACCGATGACATAATAATATGACGACGACACGCGATGTCTGCAGGGTAGTACAAAAAACCAAAATAACTTTTGAACCAACATGAAAAATTGTCAATAACTATGATTATATTACACATTCTACTATTATAGTATCGGGGATTCAGCAGTACTCGGTTTGAATGCTAAAATCCCAAACGAAGTAGGCAAAATATTATGTATAATATTAATAATTATAGCTTTGGGACCCGCGATTTATTATCGGTCTGGTCGTAAAATAGTGTGCCCGCAAACGACAATAAATATACATAGGAGTGCATTAGGAAAACAATATTCCAAAAATAGGTGGACGGATATACTGTAACGCACCGAACCATAAAATTTTCCGTCGGTATATTATAATATTATATTATGTGATGGTGCTTTGGGGGAATTTTTAAATTTTATTATTAATCCAGACCCCCTGTATTGCGTATTAAAACTGCCACCGTTACACGTTTAATGTGTTTTTTCGGAATATATATTTTTGTTGGTTTTTATCATTTATAATCAATACTGTTTTACTTATCTGATTTTGTTTTTCTTGTTTCAGGTAAGTCCATGTGTTCGAAATATTATCGAAATGGTATTTTTCCAAAAGCACGAGTCGGCCGTGTGACACAATTTTATTATAATTCCTAATATAGTGAGTAGACCATACAAATATCGTATTTTTAAATATTTATAATAATACCGACGAGTGGCACGCTTTTAGTCATAATTATTTTTCTTTAATATTGTAATGGAGTTAAATACAAATATAATGAAGAGCCATACGCCGTCATTCTTATTAAATTTTAATTTACGGGAGTAAAAGTTTTAAATAAAATAAGCGTGTACACATTTAAATTATCCCTTATTGATTTCGCATCGAAGAGTATCCTAATTCTAATAACTTACGTATCGTCAATTGTACACTTGTACCAGATAGTAATTATAAATTACTAATTATTATAACATAATGTAATATCGGTACGGGAACGGTCTAAAATGAAATAAATCATATCGAACAACCAAGCACATAATATTGTTATAAATACCTTTTCAATTAAACAGTAAATACCCGAGATTAAATTGTATGTAAGATTAATGAGTTATATTATGCATAATACAAAAACGTATACCTCACATGACCTTTTTATTAACCGTTGTTGGTAAAATAATCATTGTTTTTTAGAAATTATTAAAGATTATGAGATTTTCGTTTTATAAAAAAAACCCTTTTTAAAAACGAATAAATAAAAATACTGGAATTATTGATTAAATAATACGTCTAAAAATAATATACCTAGTCATGATACTTATTATGTACTACCCGTTTCCGAATTGTTTATTATGTTTATCACGTAGTAAAAAACGGGAAAATATTATTATGCAAGATAAAAAAAAGACCTTCTTCCAATTTACTTAACACGCTTTTCAAATTGTTTATTAAATTATTATAAAAGTAAAACGTAAAACGATAATTGTATACAGTAAAACTTATTTTTCACACGAAACTAATTTATCAATTAATTTTAATAATTAATTTTCTTCAAATAAATATATTATATAGTATTTTGAAGTTGGTAAGTATTTTATTTATTTATTTTTAGTTAAAATAGTAGGTACAAGACAAATATTGCGTTCTAAATTTTAACGGTCGAGTTATGTCACGTGTAAATCTATAGTTGTAATACACAATATGCAATATTATTACCTTAAGACTGATTTGTAATAAAAAAAAAGTTAAGCTAGACACGCGTTGAACATTTTGTTCTAGTTTATATGCATGTTGAATTTATTTTAAAGAATATCCTGACGAAAGCACTTTAAGTCTTTTTTTTTTTAACAATGTCGTTGATTTAGATGATCAAACATTGTTCTTATGCGACGACGACGACGACAAGTTGGAAACATTTCCGTTTTTTTCGCTCTATCTCGTCGTAGTATTTTGTATTATTATTATTTCACATGACTATATAATACAATCGAAAAACGTTTTGCAAACGAATAAGAAATAGAACTAGTACGTTACACGGCAATATCTACGCGTGTGGGTAATAATATAAAATAAGCTCAAAAATAAATGAACGTCGAAAGAGCGAACGCTGATTTGACGAATAGCTTTTTAATGTTGCTCACAGGTTACAATATTATTATAATATTATACCTACCTACTCTTTAGCGTTGGCGTCACTCACTGTGTTTTATGTTACCCATTTCGGATAAAAGGAAATTCGTAGGATTATTTTGCCAAACGAGCTCGTTATTTCATCGGTTAATCGATCCCCGTCGTCCGAAACAATCCGCTTAAATGCCGCCGGATAGGCTTTTCGATTCTTTGCAAAATGAGAAGGGTATTTTGTCCGTATTTATGTACGTATATACAGAATAAACGTATATAGCAAATAGCAATTCTATTATGTCATAAGCTTCCTTGAGGATACCTACCACAATAAGTCGGCAACAAATGCCAAAGATCAAATCATCAACGCAGAAAGAATTATATTTTGACTTTGTGACTTCGAAATGCCGCTACTATACTGCCGCAATCGAGTGAACTACCGTTTTTGGACGTATAATTTTGACGACTTTCATATCAAACAAGTCATTTTTCCTCATACCATTTAAAGCAATAATGTATAACATATTTGATCATGAAACTGTTAACAGCAGTTAAAACAATAATTATAAGTGCAGCTCATTCCGTCTATAAAATAAATACTGATGACTGTCCAATGAGAAACTTCGACAACTCTTCATTTTAAAACAACAAAAAAACTTATTTCCAACTAAAAACATAAACAGTTATCAAATGTACACCGTTAAGTGCAAATATAAGCAAAAACAATCATCAACGTCGTACAATAAGTATTTTTCAAAAGCCATTTCACACTGAGAACACTAAGTGATTGTGTCTGGTCCTTATTTGTTGGACATAATTCTATCGATTTAAAAATATTTCATCGATCCATACATTATCGGCATTCGAATACATTATTATATTACCTATAGTTTAAAATACTATTTCTGAATATCAAGTATACTCCGTACAAGTAAGGTGAATTTGATTTGAATTTTTCACACGGCACATGTATATATATAACAATACCATTTTATCGAACGCTTACAAAATGTTAAATACGAGGAAATTCAGATATTCTTACTGCTAAATAAATATATATTTCATTCAAATTCAAATTTCAAACTCCCATCGAACTTTTGTTGATTTTAAAAGTTTTGTTCAATTCTAAAAATATAAGAAATTCCCAAGGGCTGTGAAACAATGTTTTTAAAATATACATCGAGTCTAAGCTAGTATAGGTACACAAATGCAATACGAATTCGTTTGGAACGGATTTGTTTGGGATTTTATCAGTCAAAAAACTTTTACTGATTGGTATTATACAAATTTCAAACTCGTCTGTTGTTCCCATTTGACATTATTTCATTTTACCAGTGATTAAAAAAAGCGACCTGACCACCCGATATAATTATTGAAATTGAGGCTCATATTATAATATGTACTACTATGCCATTGTTTATAAATGATTATATTTTTTTACAATGAAAAATTGCCCATCCAAACATGTCCCTGTATATGAAAACAGGCTAATTTTGAACTCCATATTATGATAAGTTCAAATGAAACACAACCATTATGAAAAAAATTTATATGATTTTGCGAAACTTTATGTGACCATAATAATAGTATACTTTAATAGAAATTACATAAACTATACGCTTAAATAAAATATTTAACATTTGAAAATAATATATCAATATATCTATATTACCTTTATGTTATAAATACTATATAATTATGTTAATACAATACATGTCTATAAATTTATTTTTAAAATATCTTAATTTAGCTACACAAATAATAATAACACAACAGTTTAAGAGGGTTATAAAGCGCATTGGGTTAAATGGTCCTTAAAAAAATTCAAGATTATTATCATAAGAATTAGTTTAATAATTACTTGAAATTGCACGCACTTGCTTTGAGACGGAAAGTAATTTCACTCGACAAAACTTCTAGGATGTATTATTTTGTCTTCATTTTCAGAATTATATCACTAGTCGACTATTTTTTATTCCCTTAGTTCGTATTCACACAACGGGATCGATGGGACATTGTGCAGATTGTAGTGTGCTAGACGGTAGTGCATCTATTCAAAATAAAAATGTCTGTAAGGTGTACCGCGTGAAATATATTATATGTTTTCAGATCTAAATAACATTTTGAAATAACTAAATTTAACAGCGAAATTATTGCTTTATCTATGCATATTTTTTTTAAGTGAAATTTTCAATTTCTACCTCTAGAGCACAATAAGTAAATTGGATACAGGAAAAAATATATACAAATTATTAAAACATATCTATGCTTATAATAGTATTATTTTTTTCAATAATACGAATTTAGAGATAATATTGAACTTAAATTATTATTTTTTACTTTGATTTTATGCTATGGTACAAAGTTTTTGGATTAGTTAGCGTGTTGTATACGTTTTTGTTAGTGGAAAAAAAAACAATTTTAATTAAGTATAATTTTGTTAACAGTATTGGTGTACCTAGTATTAAATATACGAACATTTAAATTCTGATGATGGACAAGTTGTAAGATATAGTTTTAATCACAACATTTTTGTACTTAAAAATGTCGTACTATAATATACTAGTGTCTATCATGCTGTTTATAATATTAATATATTTTTCAATATTTCGGTATTTATTTTTGTGTGTCTATACGGGCACACCACGTGACCCAGTCTTAACTGTTAACGTTAAACGATAGTTTGAATGATCGCGAAAACCACGCAAGGGTTTATTGGTTGTGTTAATGATTTTTCAGCGGAAAACACATTTATTACTCCTATAAATGACGTCCAGTCAAAATGTATTCGAAATAAAATGAAACCTAGTATTATGCACATATATAAGTATCTTACTATCATTTATTCTCTGACCCTACCTGACTCCTTAATTCATTTAATGATGCTTAAAGATTACTATTAAAGCAAACGCAGTCACGCACGTCAATTATTGAACTTTAAGGAGAACGGTTAGATTTTATTAATTTAATAACTATATCATAAAATATAAAGTCGTGAGGGGTCAAATATGGTTTTTGGGTCGGGTGCTCAGTGAGAGGAGGAGGACCGTCAGTCTCGTCAGTGATACCGCTGCCACAATGTAACAGCAACTACAACAACTGCATGGGGTACTGTTATCTCTTATCAACGGAAGTGAACAAGACTAATGACTGCGGTGCCCCGTAAAGGTCATTTCGAGTTTTCGTGTTTGTGTGCTCTCATATACAAATGTATGTGTTGTATATAATATTGTACATAATGTATATAGACGAGCAAATGGGCGCCGCCTTCGGGCGAGCGGTGTGCGAGTCCAATCGATATGTACCCTTCGCCCCGCAGCTACCTCGTAGACGCTACCACCCGACGCCGCGGCCATCGTGACCGCAGTAGGGCGGTGGTAGTCTTCGTCAACCGTGGGTGGGGGTGGGGGTGGGGTTGAAAACGGGTTACCATGGTGACGACGTTGGCTAGCGGTATGGATGAGCACGCGGGTCGTGTGACGTACCACGCGGGGAACGACTGTTGATGTCCGGGGAACGTTCCCCGCACGCCACAGCGTCAGATGTTCCGGTGGGATTTTTTTCTCTCCCAAGACTTACCCTTGCCCCACACCCCGGTAACCACCATAACGATGGGTCTCGCGACGATACCAAGCCAACCCTAACGATGACCACGTGGGCATCATGGTGTGCGGACCTTTAACTTCGCCATACGAGCCGGCGATCAAAGGGCCACGGTCGTCTCTGAATGATATACATAATAATGTATTATTATAATATACATGAAATAGAAATTGCATTATATTATGCATGCGTATGCGAACCGACCGGAAGCGATATTTAAGCAGCATACGTATGCACGATGATTTCTTTTACGTGCAATATAGTTTTCTCAAACGACATATATGTTTGCTCAAATACAAAATAAAATAAAATACATTTTTATTTATTATATTTTCAAGTGTTTGAAGAGCAAAGTGGTGCTGTAAAACGTCGAAGGACATATCCACCATATTATTCATAATATATATTCACTGTACCTATTCATGTTATCTAATTTTGCAAGGCTCACAAATAATAAACCTTATTAATTATTAGGTGGGTAGTTCAATAATTGAGTTTTTTACTTGAATATATTTACAATTTAAGGTTATTCAGAATAACATTCAATGTTTTAAAATTAATCTGTGCTCAAAAAATAGTATGTTTACTTTATAACAAGAGTTATACAACAGTCCATAATTTAAAAATATTAATTAACTAATTTAAATTTTACCGATCAAAGCTCATAATTTCAGCAATTTAAATAAATTAAAAACGTTCGTTCATAAATAAAAATTATAATTAATAAAATATTAATTTACATGATTTGTTTGGTGTGTTTTTTTTAAGCAATTTTATTCATTTTTTTATTTTGAAACTAAATCCATCGTTCGCTATATTCTCAACATCTTGTACAGATGTTAACCTTATATAATATTGTATTTTGCTACTAGTTCAAAAAGTTCTTAGGGAAACAACCGTTCTAGACACTGATGCCTAAAAAATAATAATATTATCCAAAAACAAATGTTATTAATCTCTTCTTGACATACAACACAACTATTTATAAATTTATAATATAGGTATTAACCATTTACGATTATATGTTATTTATATCAATAAACCGAGTGTTTTACATATTGTATACTAACGAGTGAGCACAAACAATACATTGAAGTGTAAACAACTTTGAATTTAATACATAATAAATATCAGGTACCTACATACAATATTATATTATTACTATAATACTATCACAGACTTCGGCTAGGTATACCATGTTGTGTTTCTAGACCGAATATTATATTACTATAGTGTTTACGGGTTGATTTAATCTAAATCATTATAATTGAATATACACCGACGAATATAGTATGATAAATTATGCATGTATAAAAAATATGAGGTTTTTAAATTAATTGTACCTATATTATAATGTCCAACAAGTCAATCAACGTGACAGTTTGAAACATGTAACAAAACATTCCTTAGCAATTTATAAATTATAATGGAAACAAAAATTATTATGTCCGCTTTTTAAAATATTGTACGTGTGAGCGTATACAATATAGTTTTCAGCAGCTTTAAATAATATATTGCCTGTATAAAACAGTATTTGTATATTTTCATCAGGCAATTAATATTATTTCGTTTCAGTATAGAACCATAGTCTTATGAACATATATGTTATATCTGTTTGTTTGAATTGCAATGGTTTTTAATAGTTTCAAACTTAACAAAAAAAAAAAAGAAAACATTTTTAAAAGATGTGGTGTTTATATGTAAAATTAGTTAGCGTCACTATACCCAGGTTGACGTGAACGAATATAAATTTAGATCGTAAATTGTGGCGGTCTTCTTGAATTTATTTTCGTCCACCTTAACGCATTATTTAAAATCATCTACCTTAAGCAACGTGCATTTTATTTAAATTGATTCAAACTCTATGAAAATAGTACCAGAAATAAATGTAAATTTGATTTAAAATCGATCTGCACACAGTGTGCGTCATAAACATAATTTATTGAACATAAAGTAGTTAACTGTTTTCATTTTATTTACACAATTTTACCTCCACGAATAGACGATTTGATTGCATTTTTAATTTGTTTTTCTTGTGCACATTGCATGTATTTTATAGGCATAAATATTTTAAAATGTGATTCCATTTTATTTTAATAAATCATAAGTTATGAATTATAATTTTTCACTTAATATATTATAATTACTGAGTCGTTATTTATTAGTATAAATATAATAAAAATAAAAATATAACAAATGTGTCATACTAAATCATAATATTATTATTATTAGTCAGATTTAAATAATAGTAATGAATACTATTTAAGGATCGAACTAAATAGATTTTGAGTAGATGGTACTTAATATTCAAATTTTCTACCTTCATATTTTTGACTTGTAAATATTTTTGTATTACGACTTTACGAGAGTAATAAGATAGCGAGGTATCTCATATATTATCATAAAGCACAGACTAAACATAAATCTGTCAGAAGAAGGAATTATTTATTTTCGGTTTGTTCTCAAAAACTCTTTTAACCCCTTTCAATTTAAAAATTATGCACGGTTACGCTTATTTTTCAGAGTTATGAATAAAATATAATATATAAACAAATACAGTGAAAACTGTTTAAAGCGGACCCTGAATAAAACGGAAAACTATCCAATACGGAATTTTTATATGGTCCCGGCACATTCCTATAGTTTTATTTAGACGCTGAACCTCAATAAAACGGAAAACCCAGATCGCGGAACGATTTTTTAAGTCCCATGCAAGTAAAAACCTTGCATAAACCGGAAAAATGACACGCGCGTGTGTACTATAAACCAAAAATAAGGTATAACGTATAAAATATAGATATGCGTACGTACAATGTGCATCATTAAATAGTGATAGATAAAGAAGATTTTTCTATACATATTTGTACAATATATGTACATACAATGCATATTATCGCATAAGCGATTTCTTCTTTGTAACTGTGAAACAGTCGTAGGTACACTTTTAATTTGATCTTCCGTTCATCGTGTTAAATATTAAAATGCCAAAATATAAGTGACTTTCATTAAATGAAAAATATCAACTGATCGATATGAGTATAAAAGGACATTCAGTAAAAAAATTGTGGAAAAACTATGGTTTACGATACTCTTGAAAATTAAAGTAGAATTAAAGATGAATGGTTAAAAGGTTAGTCATTTTTAATTGCCTTATAGTAGGTACGTAATATGTAATAAAAAAACCTATATTTTAGTTTAATTTTTATGAATTATATTAATTAAAATAATAATTTGAAAAAATATTCTTTGGTATTTTTTTTAATTGAACAAACCGGAATTTTTCCGTTTTATTAAATAAAGCGGAAAACTGCTTAAATCGGAATTTTGTGTTGGTCCCATACGATTCCGCTTTAGACAGTTTTCACTGTAGTTTCTTAAATATTAAAACTATAACAACTTTTCATTTGACTGTTTTTTTTTCTATCTTCAATCATATTTTATATCAATAATTTTATCAACGTAATAATCAATTAAACAGATTACCTCAAATAATTATAAAGAAGGGAATGAAAGAATGGTTATATACATAGGAATACAGGATAATATACATAAACTAATCACACGATTATTAGTTTACATATTCAAAGTAACCATCACTTAAATCTACTAGGCATATTGTAAATAACACAATTTATCCAATACAGATGATAGATGGATATAAAACGGTCTGTCCAATCGCCTTCATACAATTATTGGACCATAAACAGCTTTAGGCGTATACATAATAAATTCTCAACCCAAAATAAATCATTCAAACTTATAAATTGAAATCAAAAATGTATAATAATATAATTTAATATTTGATATTAGTCATACAATGTAAACTTGTATGAATGGAGTGTAGTGAACTGTCTCGCAAAAGCATAATAGAAAAACAATCGCATATGCAACCAAAGAGCACAGTCAGGTTCGTGAAGTTATGATCAATTCCTATAAATAATAACCGTAATTCATGTGGTCAATGAACGTGTGTCTTTGCTTTCCAATTTTACCCTCGTCAAGTACCTAACTATTCATATAACATGCATGTACGTATTAAACGGAAGTTTCCCTGAACAAAAAAAAAAAAAGCGAAACATAAATTAAACCAGCAATTATAATACTCGTGTAATAATAGTTTTCCGGAAAATCCGTGATAGACGTATGTGCATTACATTATAATATACATTGGTTATAAATCGCGGGCTGAGAATGAAAAGGTTCTATGTCAGAATATCAAATTGTTCAGCAAAGCGATTTTTAACTTTAATACCCAATATCTTTTTTTCTGTTCATTTTATGAATATCACTATAATTTTAATAAATAAATTAATAAATTTACTGTCAGATACATTGTGAGTATTAAGTATTGGACATCCATACATTTTATAAAAAACAAAAAACTGGGAAAAAAGTATATAAGAAGAAAAAAGTTCTCTGTATAGAACCTTTTCATTCTTCCAACTAAATGATATGTTATACATAGAACTTTTTTATTTTTCTGTAGTGCTATACAATATTTTTTTTCTTGTCAGTGTTGCCGACACATGCAACATGAATAATTATAATAACATTTGTTTTTACATTATTTTAATGTTTAATCAAAAACATTAATTATTAACAATTTGAGCAAATAAATAATTAAATTTCTTTAACGTTATGTGCTTTAATGTACCTAGTACCTACCTACCTAATTTAATTATTTTAATTATATAGCAGATGGATGCTGGATTATAATTTTTATAAATGGTACCCTACTACCCTCAGTCTCAGAACTCACTACTCAGTACTCAAAATTGTGTAGCCGTGAAGGTATTACATATTGTAATAAAATATACCACCTATAACTTAAATCTATTGGACTCAACCTCACACTAATAAGTAATAACTACCAATAAGTAGGAAAAAACACATTAGGTATCACATCATCGTCTTAACAAAATAATAAATATAATTGAAATCGATAAGAATATAGTAAATATTTTTAAAATTCAAACTATGATAATATTATTAAGTCTATAAATACCGGCTGGCTACTATTACAAAAATATTGTACGATATTATTGTAATTTTTGTTTTATCGTATCAAGTTGAAACGATTTTTGTAAAAAGTGGACATACAACCTTTTCATTGTCAGCCCTCGAAATACTTATCTAAATATAATTAAAACCAATAATAATATAGCAAATCGACATGATAATACGATGGGTTGCAAACACGAATTTCAGTTCGTATTTTCAGCATATCAAATATAACGCGGCCAGGAATGGCTGTTTGTAAAAATCCTCCGAGGCCGTAGTGGGATTAATAACAAGAAGGTGATACATATATACCTATATATATATATTATACACAGCACACAGTCTCGTCCAATGGTGCACTTAGCGCACGATCAATTTGAAGAGGTTATACTCGGCACCGCCAAGTGTTGGGCTGCAGGTGGTGCAGAGGTGAAGGGTTGAAAATCTCTTTAGCGGTTTGTCCCAATTCTTCTGTGTGCAGTGTATCAATATATATATATACGAGAAATACAAAAGAAGGACAAGTAGATATATATAGGTATATATATATGATGTAGTAGTGGCGTGTTGTGTTGTATAGTATTATATATTATGACGTATAAGCCCATGGGACAGCGGCGGTTGAATCGATCTCGCGTGGTTGTTATCGTACCTTTACGTGTGCAGTGACGTTCAAAAGCTAACGCTCGCGACAAGACTTCGAGCTCTGGAGCAAAGGCCGAATAAAGAATCTGTAGCGAGTATTGCGTAAACACACACACAAACACTCACATAAGCAGATGGGACTTGTGTATTATTGTAAATACGTCCCCAACTCTGCAAACGTGTCGCTTAATACATATATATATATATATATATATATATATACAGTCTGTCCCAAGAGTCACATATCACACGAATTATCTCCTTGGAAAATCTGTTCCTCTAAATAATATGGTTTTTTTCAACAATAATCTAAAAGAAAGTACAAGCCATTAAATTGGAATTACCTTAAACATTACTTTTGACAAAAAACAGCGTTTAATTATAATGATGTTTCACGGTCCGGCAGATATATTTGAGCGGATACGGGTGTTTTGGGACCAATAGTATAAAACGATATAAAATATATAGAGGATGATTCAACAAACACGCGATCACCGACATTTTTTTCTTTTATAACAAATGTAGGTACCTATTAAAATTCTAATTTTTAGTATTTTTAAATATACTTAAGAAGTATATGGGCCATATTTCAAATGATTGCAATTTACATGCCATGGATGTCCCGTGGCGATACAAATTTATTTTTTTCAAATGAGATCCACCCTTTTTTACTGTAATTTGTCAAGTTTATGGTTTTTATTTTTTATAAAAAAGATCGATACGACTAAACTGAAATTCTAACGAGTATTTTTTGAGTTATTAAACTTTGTACCTGTATACTTAGAATAATAGTCCATAATAATAGGTTTAGACTTTTTAGTCGGATATAAGGGCTATAATGATTTGAAAATTATAGTTATTAGTACAAATTAATAACAATTATAATTTAATAATTTGTAAAAACTGTCAAAGTATAATCATGATTACTACTAGACCAAACACAACATAATATTATAGTCAATGTTTTATGTAAATTGTAAGACCATTATTAAGGACAATTATCCTTAGTGTTTAAATTGTAATAGGTATCACAGAAACTACTCGTTGGAATTGCAATCCAGTAGCAACAATATTTAAAAAAAAAATCATCAGAGTACAGGCAAAAAGGAAATGAAACAAGATTCTCCTTAAATTGTATACACATTTAAGTAGGTTCTGGAAATTATGGTATTTATGAGTGTAATTTAAAATTCAAAAAATCAGAATTTGAATTTGAATTAGTATAAATTAATAAAGTATAAATGCCCCACATTTATTTCTCACTACCCTCCCGAATGATAATGCTTGGTGAATTTCTTAGTAAATAATCACCATCACTTAAAATAACTTCCAAATTTTCCATAACAATTTCACATTTTAACTTTTAAATTTTAAAGAGTACCGTTATTTTATTGCATGCCTTACATGATTATGTTATGTTGATGTTATTTTTAAATAATTTATAATTTATAAATTTGATTCTACTTTAGTCTAATTGTTTAACACTAACTGTCATTTATAATAATTTATGCTGCACCTATATATTATAATAATTAGCTAATATTTAAGAAATGGTTATGCGGATAAGGTACTGAGGTGAAATGGTTTCGTGTATATGTATGCCTATTTATGCCTAGTTTAATTTTGAAAATAGTAATATAATTTATAAAATATTTTTTCGAATATTTATGTATTGAACACCAACAAATTATTTAAATTTTGTATTTATATTATTAAATGCTTTTTCTATAATATTTTTCAATAGAATTTCAAATTATTGATTAAATGCACATTTTTTCACGGCTTATAATATTTACAAATCAATAATTCTTAGGAATTATGCCATTCAAATATTATCAATTATTTTGAAAACAAAAGCTTATTCTGTAAATAGTCAAGCTTAAATGGAAACAAACATTTTAACCATCTCAAAATCTTTCTAATATACTTATATACTTTTGTAATAATTAATATAACCTAAAAAAAAAATATTTATATGTTTATAATAATAGTTTATAATTTATTACATAGACTACGTATAACGTCATGCAAAAAATATAGCTACACTATAGAGTATAGATAATAATATACTCCTTTTAACGGTCAGTGATTTAAGTTATTACACAATAATATAAACAACGCATATAATATTATTATGTATTATCGGACTATATAACCGTATTCAGACTAACAACAAAGTCAGCATAACAATAAAATAAATGCACCAACGAAAAGAAAAAAAGAAAAATACAATTTGGAATCTAGACAACAATCTGTTATCTATTAGTAACAAATTAAACTCGTATGGGTTACTGGAAAATGTGACGTAAACGACAACAAATTAGCAGATAGCACATCTAAAGCAGCATATGGCACAATACGATGTATACAGCAATTTCGTATAATAAGACATCAACAAAACTAATTAGTACTGAAATAAATTAAATAAAACAAATTAGATATCACAATCTCGGTGACAACTGAATTAAACCAAAACGTTTCGGAATGAACGGATAAAGACGTGAGTGAATTAATCCAGTGATGGTGGAGGGATGGCACTCGATCACATAATTTAAAAAATATTTCTCATCTAATTTACTTAATTTGTAACTATTTGTACTAACCAACTTTTTAGAATTTGTAACTTCATCAATACCAATGTTATCAACATCACTAAAGCCCACCGACAATAAACAAATTGATTGAAACTAAATCAATAATTTTCCTATTAATTTGTAATCATTTGTAAGTCATAACCGACTTCTTAAAATTTGTTACAACGTCATTTAGGTGTATTGATCGATTTCCACACGGGCAAGTCCTCCTTCCCATCTCAATCAAATCGTCAAAAATAGTAACTTATAAGTTATAATACACAATGATTAACTATTTTAAATATTTGTATACAAGTGTTGATTGATAAATTCACTGTACCATGGTTTTGACAATTCACAAATGAGGGGGAAAGCCTTTCCCAACCTACTAAAATTTCTCGTTAATATTATTCGAAACAAGCATTTAAAAAAAAAAAAATACATATAAAATGTATAACACACGTAACGTTTTTGAAAAATAGGATTATAATAATATAGTATACAGTATATTTCAGAAGCCCTGTATCACACTTCGTACCTATCTCAATGGAAAATCAATATTTTTAAATGCAATTTTGTTTTACAATGATACCTAAGTATGGAAATTCTGATTGAGTAGCATAATATTCGATTTTTTTTTCAAAAATTCAAAAATGATCAAACGTTTTTTTAAACAAATAAGTTTTTTGAATTTCCAAGATAGCCTTTTTGTTGATCGTATTTTTTAAAACAGTTCAAAAAAAAAAAAATATTTAAATGTAATGAAAATAGCCCAAGTTAGAGCTAATTATTATTTTGAATTTCTGAGAATAATAGTTATGTTACCTATGCATAAGGCATTAGCAAAATACGATTCGTATGTTAAATATAACAATCACGCTGATTTTTGGGCTAAAATAAAAATTAATATTTAGCTCTAACTTGAGCGATTTTAATTAAATTTTAGTATTTTTTTTTTTTTGAACTGTTTTAAAAAATACGATCAACAAAATGGCTATCTTGGAAATTTAAAAACTTATTTACCTAAAAAAATTTTTTTAAGTTTTGAATTTTTGAAAAAATAAATCGAACATTATGGTATTCAATCAGAATTTCCATATTTATGCCTGAAAAAAAAACTGCATTTAAATATATTGATTTTCACGGAGATACTAAGGGTTATACGGGACTTCTGGGACACACTGTATAGTGTATACTATAAAGTGTCTCATGCTAATCGATATGTTGCACTACATCGATCAGAAAATTTATTTGGACGATATCACCGGGTGTGTGAATCGAAAAAACCCGTAAAACAAAAATTTGAGTACAGTATTTCCAATTTTACAAAAATTAAATATACACAAGGTGTAAATGCACAAATAAGATTTCTCAGAAATATAACGAGTAGAACAGCTGTCCCATATTTCACATACCTAATATTACTATCGAGTACAGAGAAAATCAGCTGATTATAGTGAAAACATTTATATGGAAAATTGATTACAATTAAATTTAAACTTACAATATTAAAGCTTGGTAAAATAAATTAAACATGATAGTCAAATTATATATAGTATTCAATTGTATTGTTAAAATAACTACACAAAAGTATTAACTATTTAACTTTAGTAATTTGAACTAAAGTTTAAGCTGACCCATATTATGTAATTATAATTTATAGTTGATGATACTGTTTATTTACATTTAACCCAACTTTAGTGTTTTTTTCCGTGGGTTAAATTTTTTACACACATTCGTAAGGGATACTGCTGAAACAATTCACTCGAACCGAAATCAATTGAATTATTATTGCTGTAAACGTGTTAAAGTAATTATGTATTGCACCAATCGGGAAGACGCAATTATATGCATAATATAATTTTGATTTACACATACCCATAGTTAAAATAAAAAATCACTATAATTTTTAAATTGTAATTATTTATCACTTACGAAAAGCATTGTCATAATACCTACCTAAGATCATATTGTTTTAAATATTTGAACAGACGTTATAGTATACAAAGTTCATACTTTGAACGCACTCTTGCAGTGAAACTTTAAACTAACTATAAATATTGTCCGTCGTATAAGCTCAGAAATATCAGACGGCTTAACTTGAACGATGCGCGCTCTATGCTTCTGAAAGCCATGGAAGTTGTCGATAGGTATACATAGACAGTATACAAAAATAAGAGAACAATCTGTCCCAAAAAAATTAGTTGTTCTCCAAAATATGAACATTTTCAATAAACGATTGAAATATTATTTTAAAAGTTCATAGTGTACGTTTGATTTAACATTTTTGTCTAATATTTCAGTACACATTAAAAATAAAAAATTCATGATTAAATTATGTAGGTACTAAGTACATTATAATGATATTGTGTTGGAGGTATAATGTGAATTTCTTACTTTTTGATAACAAATTCGAAATAACGACAGCTCGTGTTGTTAATATTATTGGAACATTTGAATTCGTAATATTATTATGATAATATGTCAAACAATATTTTTGAATATAACTTCCTGTTCTATGAATATAAAACTACTCAGCATTGAAATTAAACCACCAGATGGCATTTCATATAGGTACAACCGTTGCAGAGAAATTGAATGACAACATATAATTTCCTGTACTATTATTATTATTATTATTATTAGATATATACCTGAGGATACACTTAATTAATAGTAATTACTATTCTTATTAATTTTATATTATATCTGTTGAGCTTAAGTTTATTTTAAAAACAATATTTAGAAAAGCCCACGAGCGTGCTGAATCTCTGTTTCTAAACGTATTTTAAACAATAGACTATAAATGAAATTACAATACCTATTATGTACAATTTAAAAAAACTGTTACCTACTTAACATAATGTGTGACTGGGCTGCACACACGAACCTTTTAAAATGGACTGTTGTAGGCTATTAGGACGAGAGAATTTGCACAATGGTACTATAGTAAATCGTAATAATTTGACCAAAATTGCATAGACAAACAAAGTTGTGGGTCTTAACAAATTTGTAATGGTAAATATTTGATTACAATATTGATATAGGTTTCGCTAAAACGAAAAATAATAACAAAGATTTGTACGACCTGGTATAGTTGGAAGCCCGCGATGATCGTCTCCGGAGCAGACGGCGAAGGTGATGTCGCCTAAGGCTGCAGGAGTTGACGGTTGAGTGGAGCGAAATGTCGTCGACGTCGCGCGTGTGTAGGTGCACAATACGCGACAGTGAACCAACATTAGTTGAACTTGTTCGTGCACACGACGAATATGGCGTCGATTTACAACGGCGTTGGTCGAGCAATATTCTCACGGTGGGAACTCGGCGGTCTGCGTGCACGGACGACAGACTCCTGCACATCCGATTGGATGGCGGTCAAACGACCGAACACGTACGCGCACGCTGAAACGGAACGGCGTGTCGACGGTGACGGTCGGACCGAACGCGGTTGAAAAACGATACGGCGCGGCACGGGCGTGAACGACTTAGTAACCGTTCAATTTTCATATCATCTTTTTGTGTTATAAAAGCGACGGGGACGTAGAAAAACGTGGCGGTTTTCGAACCGGTAACGGGGGGAAAAGGCGACGGGAGACGCGCAACGGCCGGCGCGCATCGCCGACGCGATGAAAGTTCGCCGCCGCTGATAAGGCTCTGATTGGTCGAGACACAAACAGCTGTGCAGTTGACGACAAAACTTGCACTCGACCGCAGTGGTGCACCATAGATAATATTTTAAGACTCGTCTATGGTCATGGACCATGGTGCACCTGCGAGCAATCGCGCGCGCGCGTGTGTGTGTATGTGTGTGTGTGCACAAAGTTTTCCGTATTCGCGTCATAATATCATATTTATTTGTAGAAACCTAAATAATAATTAAATAATATATTGTTTTTTTGTAATATTGTATATTTAAATTATATTAATATCAATCGAATAAACAACACCGCGGATAAAATGCACTTTACCACGTCCCCGTCGCGAATTTCAAATTATTTTTTTACTTTAAAATACGTGTTTTTCAAATCGCAACCAAATCAACAATCGCAACAGTGCTTCAACGCGCACCATTAACTATACGGGCCTCGAGGCAGACGGACGACTGCACCGCTAATAATATAAGGTACCAGCTGTATAATAAAATAAGGAATAAGGAATAATATAGTAAGGAGTGTAAGACTATAATATGTAATGTGTTTAGAAATCTAATTTTTCTACATCATCATCTAATTTTTTCCAAAACCCAATCGCAAATAATATTTTATCAGAATAATCAATTTGATATAGGTAACTAGCAGCTGTTGTTTACTTATAAGTTATTAACGACGTGACGATGTTCATGGTATAAATAAATGTAAAAAATAATCAAAATATTTTTTGGTCCGAAAATTTGATTTTCGATAGCGGTTGAACCGTTGGAAAGCGTCTTTTTTCCGTCCAGCGGGCGGTAAAGTGGAAATCCCCAAGAGTGCTGCGCGGCAAAGTGGAAATCCCCAAAAGTGCTGCGCGGCAAAGTGGAAATCCCCAAAAGTGCTGCGCCTACATTTCACGCGCGTATATACTCTGCACAAACAGACACTGAAATCTATACCACGGTCGTCGGTCCTTACAAAACATAAACTTTCGGTTACATCTTATAATCGTATTATAACCTCCATGCTTCACGCTTATAATAAATACAACTAAATTGTTTCTTTCATGAAATATTATTGTACCTAGTATCCTAGTATAATAAATCATGGTCTAGTTGTTGAATAGATCCGTCCATTACCTTTACCGTGATCGATGAATGCAGAGGCGTGACAAAAAATAGTATGTGTGGCTCGTGCCGGAAGGTAATTTCCGCCCTTGCCACACAATATAGGTACTATTAAAATATACACAAATAATAGGGGAGGTAAATGATAATATAGATATAGTAT
>WHPZ01585824.1:0-18943 GCA_016617965.1 Macrosiphum rosae
AGTTATACGATTGTTTTTATTCCATAAACTCTTTTCTGTGCGTTTGAGCCATGAAGACCAGACGGTGACATCGAAGAAAGCCGCGAGCGACCGAAAAGTACATTTCGGCGGAATCTCCATTGGATATGCTGCTCGCCTACTCGTCGATTTAAAATTAAACGTAAGCAAAACAACAATATTCTATCGATATATATATATAGGTATTAATATCATTTACGATTTATGTTCAACAATTTTCCGCAGTAACAGCTTTTTCCCCCGTTTAATTACAATAAGGTTAAAATAAACTCGTGTTTATGTTATTATAATATACCTAGCAATTTATAATAATGATAATAATAATAAATGTGCATGTAGGTACTAGGTAGGTAGGTAGGTAGGTACCTACGTTTTCCAATCGTAATAAAATGATTTATCTTCGCAATTATTATTATTTTATTATTTATGGTAATTGAAAAACTATAGGAGACTTCAACGCCTGAACAAGTATGTTAATCCGAATTGTAGGTTTTGCCGTTTTCAATAAAACTAATTACTTTACATACATTTTTTCCCCGCTCTTCGACCGTACAAAATAACATAAAATAATATAATATGATAAATATTAATTATTATCTTCAAAATTCATTTTTTCATTTAATAAGTCTGCAGATATAATTTTTTTTCACTTTTTAAATACGAAATAGATATTTATAGATTGTAAATGGGTTTTTATTATGTATTGGCGTTAAAGTCTCCTATATGGGTGTATGCTTACATACGTGCAGCTGTAATCATGCGAATAGTTAAATCCATATTGAAAAAAAAAAAATTAAAATAGACGTACCTACATTTTGTTGTTATTGTAACTAGCTTATTTTGCAACGATTGGAATACGGACTCATCGGAAATGTACGTGAATAATCGTCGGGTGATCTGGTGTGGGCGAATGGGTCACGAAAAGTCCGTGCGAACACGGAATGGGCGTAAAGTGTTTTTTTTTTACTATGAACGGAAAGTAATAGACTAATAACAATATATCGATTCATAGGCTCGATAGCGGCAATAATAACGATTATATATTAATATCGGTTTTTTTTTTTTAATTAATTTAGTTATAAACCCGCGTTGCGTTTGTACCGAGCACGACCCAAGAGACGGCCGAGACGGTGGGTATATAGAATATATATATTCGTACACGCCCACGCTCGATCATCGATTAATCGGTTTAAAATGAAAACACAAATCCCATACATATAATAATATATAGTACATACATAGTATTATATTTTTATATATTATACACGTATGTTTACGTATTACCTGTACATAACGAACACATCGATTATTAATTAATTATTTATTAAATTATAGAGTATTATGTGTCCCGTCCCCTAAATTCCAAAATCGGCGTCCGACGCTTCGTGTGAGGTTTCTCATGAACTTTCTCCGTTATGTCTCGCAGATATTAATTACTCTAATTGGAACAAACAATTATAATTGTCCAATATTCAATAGAAAAATCAAAAAATAATTCCTACGTGTAAAAATATTAATTAATTGTCAAAGGGAAATACCAGCTCCTTATCTATTACCTATTACAGGTATACACCTATAATCTATATATATATATATATATATGTATGTACCCACTACAAAAGAAACGCGTAGTTTTCTGAAAAAAATTCATAAATTAAAAGATTTTAATGAATGTGTATATATACCTATATAGGCACCTACCTGCTTGCACAATGTATTTAACGTATAATATTAAGGTCATTTGTATACAAATTTACTATATAATAAATAAAAATAAAGGCACATGAACATCATAATATTATTACGTATACAATGTTAAATAATTAATAACTGCGAATACCTGCGTTTTTTTATAATATTGTAGTCTAAATTAAAACCTTGTCAGTTGTATATGTATGTGTTGATGTGTGCATAACATTCGACATAGTCTATATTTCCCATGGTTCAGTGTATATAATGCTAATTTGTTGACTGCGAATACTAAATCACATCTAATTATTTTATACAAGTTGCTACATAAAACCGCCTTTATTATAATTTAATTTGAAAATTTAGTTGTTGAATATTATTCACTGTCGTATTAGAGACTTTTTTAATCTAAAAATATCGAAAATATCTTATTTGTGAGCCACGAGCAATTATTATAAATTAACTCACTCATTTGAATAATCAATTATTATATGCGAACTGTTGTTATAGGTATTGCAATTCTCTAATCAAATGAGTCGAGAAAAATAACGATCGAAACAATTTATTTTGTTTTGCAATTTTCATTTCACACGCAAGTTGCACGACGAGTTCGTTAAAATTCTAGTTAAAATCATGTTTGTTAAACATGTTGCAGTTGTTGGGATTCATGTGCATATATTCGTTAATGTCGACTTACAGTGATGACTATTATTATATTTATAGACATGTGTAGTATATTATTCACACGATAGTATATATTATAGTCTTGTATTAGTACAATTTACGTTTGGGAATCTAGTTGTTTATGTTTTATATTTCCTTCTTTAATCTTCGACCGGAGCGGTCCATTTGATGACACACGATGACGCGGAAGAGAGATCTCGCACTGCCACCGAAAGAGGAGCAGCAGCTGACTAAAAAAAAATATACGAGTAGAAAAAAAATTATGTGTAGCGTACACACACTCTAATAATAATAGTCTAGTCTAATGAATACCGGATATTTCACAATTACTCGCTAATGGACATCACGATATCCGACCATTAGACCCCGACACTATCACACCCACTTTTGCCGTGTCGTCAGTGTATATAATATAGCAGAAGTGGTGGTGGTGGTAGGTACTATAAAGCAGTAGTAGTCGTAGCCGTGTGTTTCAAGGTGACCCACATTGATGATGATCCGCGATGAGCGAATACCTAATGTGTGTGAAAATATAAATAAAACCACGAAAGAAACAAAAACAAAATTGCATAACTTTATTCATATACCTATATACAACGATCGCAACAATATTCGGTTTTCCCGGACATCAGCTGAGCGAAATAACCAGTTTTACCAAGTACATCATCGTACCTATATAGGTGTATGCATATGTAGATTTTTTTTTTTAATTTCCCAATATAATAATGAACGAAAATTACATAGTCACGGACTCACGGACAAGGAAAAAAACAAATCAATGAGAGTATATATGATAATATATAATATGCATAATATGCTCCTTCTCGGCGCACAATATGCTTGTATAATATAGGTAATATATTGTGTGTATAATATGTGTGTGTGTGTGTGTGTGCGTACAGTACTTATACTTGGCATATCTGACAAACAAGCTGTATTTTGTTATTTTCGAGCCGTTTAGAAAAAATAAACCACTGATTTGCATAAACGGCACGGTCCGTATACGATCGGTGTAACGTCACAATGCTCCATTGATATGGATGTTGGCACAATAGGCAAGTTTCATTAACAGGCTTGTTTTATGTAGACCATCAGAACGGCATTGTTTCCCGTGAACGTCCTCTAGTTTGCTTTCGGTGCATATTGTGTCATTTATATTTTATATATATACATATATTTATATGTTACTAACATATCATACAATGAAGCTTTTACGTAAAAAAAAAAAATGAAACACTGCAGGCTCGTTATGACCGGAGCGCGCGCCGTAAACCGACGCCCATCATACATATAGACATATTATAGTACATTCATGTTATATATTGCAGTGTACATGTGGATTCTAAACCACGCGATGTATAAAAGACAAAAAAAAAAATGTCGGACATTTTTTTGTTAATTTTTTTTTTGTTTTGCAGTGATTTGTAGTCGCAAAAACAAGAGACGTGAATTAGCGACAACGTCGTTGTTAGCACGTGTATATACGCGCCAGCTATTAATTTAATTATATTATCTATCTAATCTAAAACATGCAACAATTTTAGTCAGTATTATAATATTATATGCGAGAGCCGAGAGTATATAACTATATATTATATTGCCGTATATAATATATATGTATGTTTTTATTTTAATCTTAAAATTTATTTTCATTTTTTTCCTTATTCATATTTTACCCGACGTTGACAACGACTGCGTATGATTTTTTTGTTGGGATATGTTTAAAAAAAAACACGATCCTTTCGTCGTGTTAAATACATAATGTGCGCGCGTTCCGATGCTTATCTGCTGCGCTGTCGACGGCCGTCTTCGTTGGCAGCAGCATTTTCTACACGCATAGGTACATTTATAATGTAAAAAGTATAATAAGTGCTTGCGAGTTGCGGTGGTACCCGATGCACCTATATACGTATATATAACGCATGTTATGTAGGCAACGTTTATAGGCAAAGGTATAATATATATAATATTATCTATGTACGCGTATACTGTACAGCATTATTGTGTATACGTATTAAATAGGTACATTGTATTATATTATGCGCGTGGTATGCATCCTGCGCGCACTTACCCTAAATATGTTTTGAAACGTTATATCCATTTATATCTCGAGGTGTCTAATTTAAATGCGACACGGTATAGACGCTGTACCGGAGCGACCCCCGAAAAGGAGACCGAAATACATCAAATCATTAATCACCGAGCGGCATTTCGCGGTACGATATCATATATAGGTGCGATAGATATTATTATATTTTTTTACACGCGTCCTTATTCTTATATTATATAAATGCAGCGTGTGTACCTTAGCTACCGCCACCGTTTTGACGGAAATCTAAATGCTCCGCGGCTATTGTGCTCTCCGCTCAGTGCCTAATGATGCAAAAGAATAATACACTTCTGAATATAATCGGCCTCGTTATATATTATATTATGTGTATATATTATTATATCCTTTTCATGGTTTTAAAACCGTTTATCGCGCGTATAAACGCGACGTCGTCTATAGGTATAGCCAGGTAGGTATAATCCGAAAAGGGATTTTTTTCACGAAAACGTTTAAACGACGTTGCACAGCAGTTCGTCGTGCAGCATTCATCGATCATCGTCACGAGCAGAATCGATTTTGACGATCGTCGACTGCTATGCTGCTGCTGCTGCTGCAGTGACAGAACCCATGCGCACATACGACGCTGTCACAATACGACATTACTGCATATTATAATATATTATTACACTGCACACGCGTATATACCGTTATTTTTTTACCCGGAAACTTAAAAACGCACAATATAATCGATTCAGTCGCTGCTAAACGCTTAGTCATCTCGGATTTCGTTTGTTTATACAAAATATCAAATCGCGTGATTGATCCATCTGCACGTCTGCTAATGTTTCCCTATATTATTTTATATCTATATTATGTTATATGTTACTATCTGACTGTCGCTTGCACCACAGATAGAATCACACTCTCACAAAACGCACGTGAGTACGTGACAAATTATATTAACGGATGATATTTTTCAGTCATGGCGATTGCAGCGTTTAGTGTGCATTCACATATTGTTATTATTTAATGCCCGATATAAAATATAATGAGTAATAGCCAATTCAAGCATAATTAGATTTTAAAGAGCGTGAGGTTCTCGGTACTGCAGAATAGTATTCGTTTAGGCGGTGTTTGCTAATAAAAAAACACATTGGTCGACAAAATTGATAAAAAAAAAAACAATATATATATTAAAATATTTCTCAAATTACTTTTTTACTTGGTAAAAAAAATGAACAATCATCAATTTGTTCAATTTGTTCGTGGTACGTACTAGTTTTATTTTCTCTGGGAAATATAATTTACAACACGATGACGAAGAGTAATGGATAATATATTACTTATATTGTATATTATTCGCGTTCGCCTCTTGCCGGCCTTCGGTGGATATTTTTCACCGACCGTCATCGTCAAAAGCTGTGTGGAACAACGATGGCGGTCGTTTTTTCTATGCGAGCTATGGTTCTCTCTCGGTAGAACTCTATATATATTACTATAATAGTATACACATAAGTATGGTGGTGCATATTATGTGGACATCACTCGAGTGTTTAATGGACGCACAAAAATAGAAAAAAACAAACACGTAGATCTTATAATATGTGTACGCAAATAACGGTTTTGTCGAGGCGATAACAACGACACTGCTGCAGAATGGCATAGTATTATGTATTATTATATACCGTTCACAAGGATAATAATATAAAGTTCTCACCGGTCACGGGCGCTTATAGGATAATAATATTATTAATAATAATAAAAGCCGAGACTGGCCGCCGACGACACTTTATATATCCCTTCGTATTTTCTTCTCGCCGCCAGTGACAGATTGTTTATGTATACTGCACGCACTGCTATATAGGTACCTATATACCGTGGCTCTTTTGCACATTCGAGTACCGTAATTTTTTTTTTTTGTATACCCATAACAATAATAATAATATGGTCCGTGTTACTTTATACATACGCGTCGGAGAACAATGGGCGGGCGACACGCATCCCTTTCACACTCGAAAAAAATAATAATAATAAAGAAGAAGAAGAATGAAGAATATAAACGACGACGATGACGACTGAAGTGGTTTTGCAAAACACGTCTACAATATTAATGATGATCGGGTGCTCATAATAATAATAATGTATATATAGGGGACGGCAAAGGAGTTTCGAGGATCTCGCGGGATAGGGTCAACTGGCGTATATATATTTACGGTTAATTTGTCAATGACAAAAAGACGCGGTGCATCGACAAAAAAAAAAACACAGGAGACCAAGAGAGAAAGAGCGAGTTAATATTGTTCCGGGGGATTAGGCGGATGACTTTGATTAAGTTTCGGCAGCTGCCGTTCGAGAAAACCGTTTGGTATGTTGCCAAATCACGCGCGCGTGTGTTTCGATAACGCCAAAAACCACTGTTTGCAGCAGGGAAGAGCCTCCGTCTGCGCAAGCTCGCTCTCATTTTTATCGCGTTGTGCAATCGTCGGAATCTGATCGTTGGCCAAAAATCATAATATACCGTGGTCATCATCATCAATTTATACTGCAGAGTGGGTACCGCCGTGTATTATAATATTAATATATTTTATTACCACTGCATCAGTGGCGTGGAATATAGGTTAAAATAATAATAATATGAAAATCACTTTAGCAGAAAAAAATAATCAATAATCGTCGTCGTCGTTGAATAATATTTTGCAAGAGGGATGGATATTGCAGTTTCATTTGACATTATCAAAATAACCATTATAATATGCTTGATACCTGTAAATAAATGGTGAAAAACGATTTCCTCCGAACCGACGGGTGCATTAGATTTACAGAAAAAAATTATGTAGGACTTTGGCGTTGGATAATGTTAAAAAAAAAAAAATTGTGTGCGTGAAATTTGTTATAGTCTTGCGACAGATTCTTAAACGACCGAAGGTGGGTCTTCGTCACCTAGGAAGAATATCATATTATAATATTCGTTTCAGATTTGTAGTCATATCGTGGTGCATTAAAAAAAACAAAAAAATAGAACACGTCGTATTAATATTGTGTTGGTCGAACGTTGCGAAAGGTTACGAAGTTAGGTTCGGTGAGGACGGTTTTATCTCAGATCCGATCTGCCCGTGACCACATATATATATTCGCGTATAATATAATATAATATATTATATACTTGTATTGAGTAGGTACCTCGCGTGTGGCCCGCGCACACGGTGGTGCCGAGTGCGTTACGTAAAAAAAGCGTACAATCCGTTGTTCCGAATGAAAAACGCACACGCGGTAAATAAATAATTGATCTACTATTTGAATAATAATATGAACGTCGGATGACGATATAATAATGATAAAAATATTATGTATAATATAATATACAGGCGATTAATAAAAAAAAAAATTAAATATTATATAAATATGCGCGTCCCCGAGACCACCGCTGCCGTTAACGTTGTCGTCGTTGTCGTCGTTCGCAAGAGATTGTCGTGTCGAAGACGGCATTCGGGTGAGGGTGTGTGTGAGTGTTTGTGGAGTATTATGTACGCATATATACTTTTATATATATATATGTGTGTGTGTGTGTGTTATATGTATATATAATATCGTAAGCCCGCTTCTGAATTAGGAAGCCGGCCAATTCGTGCGACGGACGAAACCGGTCGCGGCCGGTGTCATCTTTTTAAACGTGTGTAATATATAATAATATAATATAATATACATAAAAATTCACTGTCCGCGCGGTAAACGATCTTATACGAGTGTATTATACAATACAGAACTCGAGAGCAACCGAAATAATATCACAACGATATTATTATATTGTGAGGTGCCCTTATATATATACTGTTATATACACACATTTGTATATATACATGGGGGAAGGGGAGCCGGATAACTGACTTGATATTATATATTATTATTATTATTATTATTATTATTGTCCTCTGCAGCGTCCGCTCCGATTTCTTTTCCATGTGTTATAAACGGGCGTTGGATAGCGATCGATGATGATGACGACCGTTAATTTAACACAATTTATATATCTGTCCGGAGCGAGTCTTCCGTTCCGGTAGCGTCTCGAGAACACTGCTGTCTTGGGTGGGCTGGTGTGTCTTTCGAGAAAAATAATCTCAGTAGAATACGACGACCCACGATATCGCCTACGCCCACTAGATGCCGCCGTTCAGATATTTCACCGTCGCTTATTCGCACAGCCATATAAAATTTAATTAACCGCCGTCCCCAGCCGGCGACACTGCTGCCGCTGCTGTTGCATACATAAACAGTAAAAAAACTTCGTTAACGACCACATCGCGATGGCTTACCTCTTTTCCGACGAAACCCTCGCAAAATCGTATCGCGATATCAATCGAAAATGATATCAAATAGAATGGTATAGGTATACTACGAATATTCAATGCGACTATATGCCCAAAAACCGTCAAATAAATCTTAAAAATTGCGCTCAGGTCTTGTCGTCACGGGCAAAAGTGCAGCTCTGATGGGGCACTCCATAATATATACCTATAATATTTCGTGGCAGCTATATCGTACATCGTAGATCTAGCGATAAGACGCGTCAATTCCGTCAACGATGACTATACGGATTTTTACAAGAACAACGGGTATTATACAATTGGCGTTTAAGCCGAAGGTTAGGTTATGGGAGCTCCGGTAGCAGTTCTAAAATAATAATACCTAATTATTTCGTGACTTGGAGCAATTGCACACGTATTATAATAATTAATAACGCTATTAATTATTAGGTACTCGCCTCCTTAACACGCACGCAAGCGCATGCATGTGTATGCATAATACGCGTGTAAGAAACGGCGAAAATCGATTTGCTATAAAGTAGGTATAATATAATGTATGCGGAAGACACACTCGGCCGATGTATCCTGCACAGCCACGTGTATATATTAATCTCAATTAGTTAGCGTGACAAAAAAGTATTGGCTGTTGTTATGGACGTACCGTGTATACCGGAGATAATATACCTATGAAATATCGAAAACCATTTGTCCTCTATAATGACGCGTCCGTGTGTAAAATAATCATATTCATTGAGACAGAAAAGACGCAGTGTATAATATTACTATAGTAATAAGAGTTATAGTCTGGTGATTCGGGCAAAACGCTCGTGTAACCATCATAATATACAATATGTGTATGTAGCCGGTATATTATAATATTATACAGTAGTATTAATAACAATAATATGTTAATGCCAACCCAATATTTTTAGTAGGTTTCCTTGACCAGATCTATTTAGCATATATAATATATATATATTGTTCAGCGATATACCTATAATACGATGTATACGCGCATCATTCGAGGATAAGCCACCTCCTTGTTTGGAGATGATTTATCAACCGTTTTAAAAGTTTATTATTTTTTCTTTTTTTTTTACAGATGAACCAACAGTGCAAAGTTTGCGGGGAACCAGCCGCCGGTTTCCACTTCGGAGCTTTTACTTGCGAAGGCTGCAAAGTGAGTACCGCACGCGTAATGATTCTCGCATCAGAAATATTATAATACCTAATATTATTGTAATAGTATATTGAAACTAATAAATAAGTGGCCGCTGATATAGTGTTTATATGAAAATTGTATACACAGTATTACTATTTTTTACCATATAACATTATAATACGCGGGTAGTACCTAAACAGTTAAACAATGTCGAACGTACCTACAAATGCGAACAAGTTTTATTGTCGTGACGACGAAGTAAATCTTTCTCCGCCGCGGCTGCCACGACGGCTGGCATTGGCTTTCAAAAATAAAATAATTAATTCTTCTCCGTAGATTGTGCTTCTTCGAATCGATCTAATAATATATAAAAATAAGAAAGTGTAATGTCCACTGTCACTCCACCCCGCCAGTATTGTTGTCGCATTATCATTATTATTGGTAAATATAAACGTTTATACAGAAGACGAAAAGTAGTAGTAATCAGTAGTATATACCTATAGATAAATAATGATGAATTAAAAAACTTTTTTTTTCTTCACCAACTCGGAATATAATTATTGTTTATCGTTTTCGTCCGTGATGTCCATTATTATATTATTATTTCATTGAGATTATTCGAGATACAAACCGGCCGCGTGCTTAGTGTTATAATAAATTATTTTGACGCGCTTAAAAACAATCACCGTCCATTATTGTGATCTAAAATCGTTATCAACGTGCCAACACGTATATTATTGTTAGACGAGTATGCGTTACAGTGGAATGCCGTGTGCGCGAGTTGTCAATAACCAGCATTCGCGACATCGAAGGGAAAAATAATAATAATATATTTAATGTACTGATTACACGGATTCAATCGACCAAAGAAAAAAACCGCGTACCGAATACCGATCACTGGCCCGAAACACAAACATGTATACGTATATCATTATTCTATAATATAATTGCACAATATGATATACAAAGATTATTATTATTATTTGGGATAAAATAACGTTTGTTACGCAACTACACTCGCCGGATAAAAAATGTCTCTCTCTCCCTCCCACATTCGTATATCTCTTCAGCCCAATATATTATAGAAGATGCAGTGGCCGATCGTTAGATAACGCATATTATTATACTCGCTCACGGGGACGAACATATATTATATTATATACTATACCTATATGTACGCTTTATAAGATCGAGTTAATTTCGTGACACGATTTATTTGACCAGTGTAATAATATTATTATCATCGTAATATCATGAGCCGGGCCATGTGACTTTCTATTTTTTTTTTCCATTATTATTATTATCGAGATGATATGTATTATAAGTTGGACCGAAAAGAAGAGTAGGGAAAGAGTTATAAAAAAAAAAAAAAACAACAATTTAATAATAATAAAATGTCAACTGCGAGCGTCTTTATACGCGCGTATATTCAGTGTATGTCGTATGTGTATACCGGTTGGTTTTCATCTGCGATGGTCCAGTTGTGGTGCGGTCAGGTCGACGCGGAATGCGGCATCTTCGCCTACATCTAGTGTGTATGGTATATACGTATTATATATTATACACGCACACGTGAGACAAATGTCAAACCGATTGAAAATAATAATAATAATGCGGATGGAAAAAAAAATATATAAATAAAATGAAACCTCGCGCGCGCATTTTATAACCTACCTATATATTATATTATAGTAGCAGGCTATAATAATAATAATAATATTATGGTATATTGTTGTATTTCTCCCGCGTCTCTCTTTCTCTCCGCATCCATCCCAGCGAGCGACCTAACTAATTCACCATTATTTACAAATTGCTTTTATGTGCAAATGGAGTTGTAAGGACCGAGTTGACTCTCGTCCGGCTCTCTATCTCTGTCTCCGAGATATTCCCGGAACCAACTGCAGCATCATCCGCGGCAGTATAATATGTATAATAATAATTTAATACCGGCGGTGCCCCCCGTCGGATCGGTCTCTCTTGCTGGCGCGAATAACGTTTATTTTATTTTTTTTCACAATATTCCTATACAAGCGTATGCTGATTTAATAAAACGGCAGAACTATTATGGTCAAAAGAGTAATATAGCTACGCACCGGTCGGAAATATTTAAAATTGTTCAAACACAATGAACGTATTATATATTTAATTCTATTTTGTACCGTTGCGTCAGCCCCGTACGGCTATGTGCGGACCCACAAGAATTTTATAGTCTTCGTCCACTCTCGTTTTTCACCGCCGTTGCTACCATACGCTCACTCTTCCCGTCGACCGCACAGACACGAAATAAAAGTGATATTTATTTTCAAAACCATTATAATATACGTCGTATTATATGGACAAACCACATACGCGCGCGTCTCACCCGAGATAATAAAAATATTTATTACATAAATATCGATTTCACAACAAATACCTCTTGCTCTTCATATTTATATAAATATGGTGACACAAATTTACTTCCCGGAACGTGTTTGATGACTTCAGTTGAACATAGTTATTTAACGACTGTATAGACACAACCTCCGTTCTCCTAGAAACATATAATATATAATATAACATCTAAACCCCGTAATTTTAGTATCTAATGTACACAGCAGCTTTCGGTTGAGACACAATATTTAACAGTGTCGTACTGTCGTCACTAGTGAACGTTTTCAGGTGGGAAGGGTGTATCAAATACCTTATTAAGAAATTATAAAAAAAATCCAATTGTAATCCTAGCAACACAATATTATGTACCTATTGCGGAAAAAGCTTAAAGCACTAAACAAATACAGTAGATACATGCATACTTGGTCGTATCACGAATATAATATATATTTCAACTACGATTGTTAGATTACGGGCACGATGTATAGAAGACTCGAGACTACATCGCGTCATTCGGTGTATTTATAAATACACCTTGACTTCGTCGTGATTACGGATTGCAATGATTCACTTATCGAATTTGATGAGTGATATTTATAAAAAAAAAAAAAAAATGCGTATCTGATATTATAACGTCGAAGAATGAAAAAGAACATTTTTACATTAAACGTCGTCCATTAATCATTATTCTAGAAATAAAGGTATAGTGGGTGGAAGGGGGAGGGGGAAAATGCAATTTACCCTCTCAGTTGCGCGTGCATTGTATTTTCCCAAACACGTCATGCCTACACCGTAAGAGAACGATTACTCGTACCCGTTCACAAATAGTGTCGGCGGCGGCCACTCGTATTTAAACAAATTACAAATTGTTTTTCGTTTGTATATAATATTATAATAACCAACAACGGTATTTCACGTACGAAACCCTCGGGGTACATTTAATAGCCGAATAATGCGTGTGTATTTATAACATAGGTGTATTATATTATATATTAATAATATGTATATTACGTATTTACGTGCCTATATTATATGTGTGTGTGTGTGTGTGTGTGTGTGTGTGTATGGTTATAATTGTGCCGTTTTCGTCGGCCATTCAATATAAAATGTGTACACGTAAACACGTAAACCGTAAATGCATTTCGATCCAATCACACATACACACACACATTATATAGTTGTATGGGCTGTATAATAACATTCATTCATTCGATCGCCGCGATACGAAGATTTATGATTAATATACCGATTCGTATTTAGTATACACGCGCACACTAGCACACATTTATAAATATATAATACTATAAACGTATATATAGATGTGACTCATTAGTCTTTAGATGCCTATCGCGGCCGGGTTAAGTCTTTGGTTTTGGCGCACGAAGACACACACACGCACATACACACGTCACACACACACAATATATATCGACCGTGTGATCTATCGTTTTTAATAACATTCGCCGCCGTCGGTCGAAATAATATTACAATATTATATATATACATATACTATATAGGTATATATATATTCGTGGGAATAATGTCAGCAAAGTATCTGCTGTGTGTGGAGCGGACTCATATAGCTCGGAGCCAAGGCGGACACGCCCTCGCCGCGTATATTACATATATTATTATTTTCCGGTCAAAACGCACATAAACACATAGCTGGTACCCATTCATATTACGATATATCGCGCGCTCACTTTTTTTTCGTTGTAGCATAATATCTTTACTAACAAAATTACGAAAAGATCATCCCAATCCGAAAAGACGACTTGTTATAATAAAAATACCTCCTCTCCTAATCATTTGATATTTCACTAAATAATTGCTTTCCGATAGTCTGTACTTGGTATTCTTCTATAGACTCTAGACGATAATGCGTAGGCGTGGATTGAAATACACTAAAAAGTACGAAAAATGACTTACAAATTTCGATTAAATTATCTTATATTATAAAAATATCTTTCTTGAAATTATATTTCTTATCAATCAAAAATTTAAATCTCCTGTACACTAATATTGAGATTGGTAAGTGTTGACTCGCTTTACTCAAATGTTGAATACACAACTTGTGAATTAGTGTCTATCTATATTAAAATGCAATTGAAATCCAAATATCCGAAAAAAATACAAAAAATAAAAGTTTATAACAAACAATATTGTTATATTCCATTGGTTACAAACTGTAATAACCATATTCTATTAATGCCGACCTACATCTTATAATTATTATATTGTATTTAATTATTATCTAAACGGAAAAACCTTGTTTTTTTTTCACAGTCGTTTTTCGGACGGACCTACAACAACCTGAGTTCGATATCGGAATGCAAAAACAACGGCGAGTGCGTGATCAACAAGAAAAACAGGACGTCGTGCAAGGCGTGCAGACTGCGCAAATGCCTGTTGGTGGGCATGTCTAAGAGCGGGTCGCGGTACGGCCGCCGGTCCAACTGGTTCAAGATCCACTGTCTGTTGCAGGACCAAAACGCGGCGGCCGCAGCCGCGGCCGTCGGCCACCACCCGCCGCACCATCACCACCAGCACCACAACGGCAGCAGTCGGTCGTCACCGCACCACCAGCAGCAGCAGCCGCCGCACCACCAGTCGCAGCCGTCGCCGTTCGGTTCGCCGCTGTACCCAGCCGGTCTGGTGCACCCCGGCCACCACTTCCTGACCACCGACAAGTTCCTGCAGGCCCGACTCAACGGTTACGGGGCCGCCGCTGCCCTGATGACCGCCGCCGTCCAGGACGACGCGTCCTGCCGGCGCCAGGCAGCCGCTGACGCAATCATCAGTGGGCACCACCAACACCACCACCATCACCGCAACCGCCATCATCACAACAACAACAACAACAACAACAGCATTGACCGACGACACCGTCACCGTTACGACGATGAAGACGACGACGACGATGACGATTGCCGTGGCCGCCGTCACCGTGACGGTGACGACGATGACGACGACGACGACGACAACGGCGAGCGCAATGACAACAACAACGGTGGTGACGACCATTCGCCGAAGGGCGGTCGCCGTCGCCGGCGCCGGCCGTCCGCTTCCGACGACTCGGGCGGCTCGTCCATGCCCGACGAAGAGGACAACCGTGGCAGTGGCCACCGCAAGACTGCCAGTCCTGTGCTCCGGCACCACCACCGCAGCCCGTCATGCACCACCGGCGGCACGCCGCCCGCGTTCCGGCCGCTGTCCTCGTCGCCGTCCGCCTCGTCCACCGGTTCGGCGGACGCCAAACGCATCCGGCTGTCCGTCAGCCCGTCGTCGGCCACGGTCGGCTCGTCGCCGGTCTCCGGTTTCCACTCGCCGTACTACCCGCTGTCCGTCACCCGACCCGGACTGACGCCGTTCGTCGGCGGCGGCCTCACGCTGTCCATGGCCGCGGCCGGCTGGCACGCAGCCGTGGCCGCGGGGCGCACGGCCGCCGGTGGCGATCTGCTGCTGTCCAGCCCGGCGCCGGGCGGCGTGGCCGTCGAACAGGAATACCCCATCGACCTGTCGCTGAAGACCACGGCCGCCAAGTACAACAGGTCGCCGGTGCCGCACGCGCCCCAGTCCGCCGGCGGTCGGCACTCGGCGACCGACGACCCGGAGACCGCGGCCACGGCCACCGGGCTGCCGCCTTCGCCGCTGGACCTCACCAAACGGACGGCCGAAGTCTAGTTCGACTGACCACCGCCACCTGCACCTGCAGCAGACGACAGATATCGCTCCGGAGGAGAAATCTTGCTATACTACTACCTATACCACTATTACTACTACTACTACTATTATTACTACCACCTGTACCACTACCACGTTGTATCGTACCAGCTGAGTGTACTCGCGCCGCGGCCGCCGTCGTCGTGTCCAAAAGACGGAAGAAATTTTGTTTTTGAGAAATTTTTCATATTTTTTTCGGCATCGTCCTAGTCATTGTATAAAGAAAAAAACGATCGTTCCCAATTTCGTACAGAGGTGTAGTACCTCTATAATAATATTGAACGACGCGACCCGAATGAGATGCGGTGTGTCATGCGCTACGACGCTATATTATAGACGCGTATTAATATCTCTCAGCGAGGGGTTGTGGAGAGGGGGGGAGAAGAGCACGCGTACCGCGGTACCTTCGTAATACATATATTATATTTGTATTATTATTATACCGGTTGTACGGTTACTATAATATGACGTGGTGCGGTGTGCGTGTTTACATTGCGGTAACCCCGTTGTCCATTTCGGGTTTAGAAGACGAAAACAAAACGGAGAAGAAAAAAAATAGGTACTGCAGTGGGCACATCACAGTGTCAAAGACAATAGGAGTTTGTCACACTCGGTAACAATGCCGGTGGGCGGCTGTCTTCGCGACAACGCATATTGTGCATATTATAATACACGTGTGTGTACACCCTAGGCCCACACCCGTAATTTATTACCCGTATTTTTATGTTACATATTATAATATACGTGTGGTCAACAAAGCAGTAATTTATTTTTTCAAGACGGAATAAGACAAACTGCATACATTATTTTATTATTATTATTATCATCATTATTATTATTATTATTATTTTTATTATTATTATCATTATTATTATTAATATTATTTTCATTATTATTATTATTATTATTATTATTATTAGATATGTCGTGTTGTGCATACTGCACGCGCTAGGTAAATCCGATTTTATAATATTATTTTACTATTTCGATTATAATATTAAAAACTGAATAATAAATGAACGGGTCTCGTGTATTATTTTAGTTAGCTCGTTGTCTACACACAAAATATGATATTGTGGATATTGTTTATATAGCTACATGATATTTTGTAAGATTTAATAATATTACATTTTTAATATTAATAAATTGTTATTATTTTTATTTTCATTCTTCAAGTTATAGGGATTCGGCCAGTAATAGCATTGTACATACTGTATTTCATTTAATATATTACTTATATAACTTTATTTTTAGTAATACGTAATTGTAATTTTATTTTATTTTTCGTTATCTATGTATATGTAAAAATAAATTGTATAAATTATTAAAATTATTAAAATTAAGAACTTGTTAAAAATGAAGAAAAATTGAAATAAAAAAAAATTTAGATTTTAAATACACCGTGGTGTTTTAAGTATTCTTTTATTATATTATACTCTAATATAAATACTATGATTTTTTTTTTTTACAGTCTAGGTATAAATGGTTTAATAATAAAATAATATATCACCTTAGCCTCGTTCCAATTCGGTGGAGCGCATACCGTACTTGAACAATAAATAGTTCTTATATTATTATACTGCGAATACAATACTGCAGTGGACTCCATATTATAGGCGTATTGTTTGAAGAAAAAAGACTGTTTAAATTATTGAAAAATTAAAAAGTCGCTTTTGTAATTATATATTATACCCATTGGTAGGTGGTGATACAATAACAATTACCCACGGTGAGATAGTGACGTACAAGAACACTCTGCAGTCGGTAGTCGGTACTCAGCTGCCGATCGATTAAAAATGCCGCAACGAAAACGCATATAAACATATTATAATACATAGGTAAGTACAATATTGGCTGGCTGGCGTAGGTAGAATACTGTTTAAGTTGCATGGACGACTGTCGAGGAAGTCACGACGTTTACGGACTGCTCGTGAATAAAATAATATAATGATATACATCGTTTATTATTGTAATTTTTATTATTATTTTTTCAAAGGTCAGTATGATATGGTTTTCTTGTCAAAAATAAAATCGCTATCATGTCGGGCGGACTGATCCGATGAGAGACATCGGAAAAAAAAATGATAATATGTTGTGCGCAGAACGTTTAATGCCATCGTCGTGCCCATTATATTGCACACTCACACATACACACACACACCGCAAATGCAACTAAAGCACCGTAGCCGTGTAATTATTATTATTACCACCGCCGACCTTGATAAATAGTGCACGACGACCGGCAGAGGCTGTCCAAGACAGGCCGCGTCATCGTCTCCGTCTTAATCGTATGCGATTAGTAAACTAGCAGGAAAAAAATACATCTACTAAACCTATAGGTACCTACGCGAACAATCGTGTAAAAATAATAATAATTCGTCCACAAGCGACATGCGTACAACGGTCAAAGTATAATATGCGCATATCCTTATATTGGTGTTATGGTATAACTATATGGTACCTATTAATAATGCCAATCACCTTTATAATATATTTTATCACTATAGGGCATAGGCAATCGTCAGTTTTTAGGGTAAATGGACATTTCCCCCCATTTTTTTTTAAAGTTAATTATTGACTAATAATATTGAATTTAATAATATGCATATAATATTATTTATTATTTAATATGATGTAACATGGAATGTATATGTTTGATAAACTGAACTACTTACTTCAAACAATAAAAATTAAAAAAAAAAAATAAGTAGGTATAAAGTAAATTATAATTAATAAAATGGTTAAATATTTCGACATAAAAATGATACATTTAGTAAAAAAGTATTTGAATTCTCATTCTTTTGTTATTTCTTAACTTATATTTTTTAGCCTTTGCTTATAAAAATGTACCAGTTTGAATATTTAACAATTTAATAATTGCTTCTGAATTTGATTCAAGTAGTTCAGTTGATCAAAAATATACGTCTATAGTTTATTATGGGGGGG
>WHPZ01585826.1:17711-31772 GCA_016617965.1 Macrosiphum rosae
GATCTACACCTTGAAACTTATCAAATGGAAGAACAGCTTCTTTAACTGAAAAATATGGAGGAATAATTTCTTGAACAAAACCTTGTTCTAATAATGTTTTTCCACACATCACTCGGACAGAAATTTTTGCTAATGCAAGACCTGTTGCTTTTGAAACGAATGGGACTGTACGCGCTGCTCTTGGATTTACTTCAATAATATAGATTATATTATTTTTAATAGCAAATTGTACATTCATTAATCCTCTTACAGATAATTCTAAAGCTAGTTTTTTTACTTCTTTTCTAATTTCATTTTGAACTTTATTAGTTAAAGTATATACTGGTAATGAGCATGCAGAATCGCCAGAATGAACTCCAGCTTGTTCAATATGCTCCATAATGCCTCCAATTAAAACTGTTTTTCCATCACATATAGCATCTACATCTACTTCTGTTGCATAATCTAAATACTGATCTAATAAAATAGGTGTTGTATTATTTTTTTTTAATACTGTTTCAAAATAATTTTTTAACCCATGTTTTTGATAAACAATTTCCATTGCTCTACCACCTAAAACATAAGATGGTCGTACCATTATTGGATAACCAATTATTTTAGCTTTTTTATAAGCTTCTTCTAAAGTAAAAACAGTTGCATTTAAAGGTTGTTGTAAATTTAATTTAGCAACAGTTTTTTGAAAACGATTCCGATCTTCTGCATTGTCAATTGCATCTGGACTTGTTCCTATGATAGGAACACCTTCTTTTTCAAATTCACGTGCTAATTTTAAAGGTGTTTGTCCTCCGTATTGAATAATAATTCCTTTAGGTTTTTCTATACGCACTATTTCTAAAACATTTTCTAATGTAATTGGTTCGAAGTATAACCTATCTGAAATATCATAATCAGTAGATACTGTTTCTGGATTACAGTTAATCATAATCGCTTCAAAACCATCTTCTCGTAAAGCTTGAGCGGCATGTACACAGCAATAGTCAAATTCTATACCTTGTCCTATTCTATTAGGACCACCACCTAATATAATAATTTTTTTATTATTTTTGTTAGGATATGATTCACATTCATCCTCCCATGTTGAATACATATAGGCTGTTTCAGTTGAAAATTCAGCTGAACATGTGTCAATTCTTTTATAGACAGGATGTAAATTTAATTCATAACGTAATTGTCTTATTTCACCTTCATTTTTCTGTGTTAGTATTCCAATACGTTGATCAGAAAAACCTTTTCTTTTAATAAAATACAGAAAATCACGTTTTAATCCAATAAACCCATTTTTTATAATTTTTTTCTCTAAGAGAATAATTTCTTCAATTTGAACAAGAAACCATGGATCAATTGATGTTAAATTAAACACATCGTTTACAGACATACCGGCTCGGAATGCATCACCTATATACCAAATACGTTCAGCACCAGCATCTTTTAATTCATGTCTAATTTTAATTAAATATTCTGGATCAAGATGAGATATTTTAGAATCAAAACCACTAACACCTGTTTCTAAACCACGAATAGCTTTTTGTATAGATTCTTGGAAAGTGCGACCTATTGCCATTACTTCTCCGACAGATTTCATCTGTGTAGTTAATCTGTCATCACATCCCAGAAATTTTTCAAAATTAAATCTAGGAATCTTTGTCACTATATAATCTATTGATGGTTCAAATGATGCAGTAGTATTCATTCCGGTTATATCATTTGCAAGTTCATCTAATGTATATCCAATAGCTAGTTTAGCTGCGATTTTTGCAATAGGAAAGCCTGTTGCTTTAGATGCTAATGCAGAAGAACGAGAAACTCTAGGATTCATTTCAATAACAATCATCCGACCATTTTTTGGGTTAATTGCAAATTGTACATTAGAACCTCCTGTTTCTACACCTATTTCTCGTAAAATTGACATAGATGCATTTCTCATTACTTGATATTCTTTATCAGTAAGAGTTTGTGCTGGTGCTACAGTAATAGAATCACCTGTATGAATTCCCATTGGATCTAAATTTTCAATTGAACAAACTATAATACAATTATTATTTTTATCTCGAACAACTTCCATTTCATATTCCTTCCAACCAATAAGTGATTCATCAATTAGAAGTTCTGTGCTAGGAGATAATTTAAGTCCTCTTTCACATATTTTTTTAAATTCTTCATGATTATAAGCAATTCCTCCTCCATGTCCACCCATAGTAAAAGAGGGACGAATAATACATGGAAAACCTACATTATTTAAAACTAAAAATGCTTCTTGCATATCATGTGCGATACCACATTTTGCAGTTTCTAGATTTAGTTTCCTCATAGAATCTTCAAATAATTTGCGATTTTCTGCTTTTTTAATTGCAGTAACTGTTGCACCTATTATTTTTACTCTATATTTCTCTAAAATACCTTTATGATCTAATTCTAAAGCACAGTTTAAAGCTGTTTGACCTCCCATAGTTGGAAGCAGTGCATCTGGTTTTTCTTTTTGAATAATTTTTTCTACTATTTTCCAATGAATTGGTTCGATATATGTAGCATCAGCCATGCAAGGATCTGTCATAATAGTTGCAGGATTAGAATTTACAAGAATTATTTTGTACCCTTCTTCTTTTAAAGCTTTACAAGCTTGTGCACCTGAATAGTCAAACTCACATGCTTGTCCAATCACTATTGGACCTGCGCCAAGAATTAAGATTGATTTTATATCAGTAGATTTAGGCATTTTTTTTCCCTAATTAATTACTGAGTTTTAGTTTTTTGAAAAATGATTAATTTAATGAAATGATCAAATAAAGATGAAGCATCATGTGGTCCAGGACTTGCTTCTGGATGACCTTGAAAACTAAAAGCTAATTTATTAGTTAAAGATAGTCCTTGTAATGTTCCATCAAAAAGAGAACTATGTGTAATTTTTATATTATCTGGCAAATTTTCATGATCTACAGTAAAACTATGATTTTGAGATGTAATAATAACTCGGTTATTTTTAATTTCTTTAACTGGATGATTGGCGCCATGATGTCCAAATTTCATTTTTATAATTTTAGCTCCGCTAGCTAAAGCGAGTAGTTGATGTCCTAAACATATTCCAAAAATAGGAATATTAATTTTTAAAAAATATTGAATAGCATTAATGGCATAATGACAAGGTCTTGGATCACCTGGTCCATTAGACAAGAATACTCCATCTGGAGATAAATTTAATACTACTTTTGGATCAGTTTGAGCAGGAACAATTGTTAAATAGCATCCTCTATCTACAAGCATGCGAAGTATATTTCTTTTTACTCCGAAATCGTATACAACAATATGAAATAAAAATTTCTGTTTTTTAATAGAAATAAAATTTTTTTTATTAAAAGTAAAACTGCTTTGTTTCCAATTATAAATAGATTTAGTAGAAACTTCTTTTGCTAGATCTAAACCTTGTAAACTTAAAAAATTTTTAGCTTTTTGATGTGCTATAGTATAATTGTGTTTTTTATCTTCTATAATACATCCATTTTGAGAACCCTTTGTGCGTAAAATACGTGTTAATTTTCTTGTATCAATATCAGATATTGCAACAATATTATTCTCTTTTAAGTAAGAAGATAGATTTTTTTGGTTTCGATAATTACTTGAAACTGGTGATAAATCACGGATGATAAGACCTTTGACATGAATTTTAGATGATTCTTCATCATCAGAATTAGTTCCAACATTACCAATATGAGGATGAGTTAATGTCACAATTTGATGTGAATAAGAGGGATCAGTAATTATTTCTTGGTAACCAGTTATTGATGTATTAAAAACAACTTCACCTACAGTCATTCCTTTAGCCCCAATAGCTCGTCCGTGAAATCTAGTCCCGTCTTCTAAAACTAGTACTGCTGATTGGCTCAAAACATCCTCCATTAAAAAAACTTTTTTATATATTTTTATTGCTATTGTATTCATTACATTTTATTTTAACTAAAATTAATATTTTTGTCTATTATCATGATAAACATTTATATTTTGTTAAAAATTGTATAATTGAAGTGAAATGAAATATTTTTTAAATATGAGTCTATATTAGATGTAATAAAGATTATTCATAAAAAATTTATTATTTATCATGATCAAAATGATAGTACATCGTTCATATTGAATAGACCTGCATTTTTTTTGCAAATCCATAAAGCTGCGTGTATAGCACCTTTAGCAAAAGATTTTCTATTAGATGCAGTATGAGTAATTTTAATTTCTTCACTAGAACTAGAAAACATAACACTGTGTTTTCCAATAATATTGCCTGCACGTACAATAGAAAATCCAATTTTTTTTGCATCTCTAATTTTAGTTATGCCTTTTTTATAATATATAGAATGTTTATTTAGATCCCAATTCATTACTTTTGATATAACTTCTCCTATTGCTAAAGCTGTACCTGAAGGAGAATCTATTTTATTACGATGATGATATTCAATAATATCCATATCAGAATTTTTTCCTATAACTTGAGTAGTTTTTTCAATTAATTGAAATAGTAAATTAATTCCTATGCTGAAGTTTGATGATACGATCATAGCAATATTTTGAGAATATGATTGTATAATATTAATTTCTTCGCTTGAAAAACCAGTAGTTCCAATGATGATATTTTTTTTAAATTTATTACAGAATTCTAAATATTTTAATGTACTACTAGGTTTAGTAAAATCAATTAAAACATCAAAGTCATTTTTTTTTATATTTAATATATCAGTAAGATAGACGTTTATCTTTCCTATTCTAAGAATTTCGCCAATATCTTTTCCAATTAGTGGGTGATTTTTTTGAACTAAGGCTGCTGTTAAATATGCATCTTTGTTTTTTTGTATTTCTTTAATAAGTATTTGCCCCATACGGCCCATGGGACCAGTAATTGCAATACGAGTTTTTTTATTCATTTTGTTCATCCATATCATCTAAAATTGTTTTTATATTTAATAATTTTTTAGGAATTTTAAAAACTTGTTTTTCTCTAATACCTATCATTTCTATTGGTTTATTAGCACCTAGTTTTTGTAAATATTGAATTACTTCTTCTACTAATATTTCTGGTGCAGATGCACCAGCTGTAATACCAATATGATTTGCATTTATTAACCATTCTTCTTTAATATTAAGAAAAGAGTCAATAAGTTTAGTACATGTACCAGTTTCTTTTCCTAATTCCATTAGACGATTAGAATTAGAAGAATTTTTTGAACCTATTACAAATATGATATCAGCTATTTGAGATAATTTACGAACTGCTATTTGACGATTTGTTGTGGCATAACATATATCTTCTTTAATAGGACCAGAAATTTTTGGAAATTTATTTTTCAAGGCAGCAATGATATTTTTTGTATTTGTAATAGATAAAGTAGTTTGTGTAACAAAATTTAACTTTTGATGATTTTTAACAGATAAATTATTTACGTCTTTTACAGATTCAACAAGATATATTTTTCCGTTTTTATTGTTATATTGACCTAATGTACCTTCTACTTCAGGATGTCCTTTATGACCGATAAGAATTGTTTCTATTCCTTTATTGCTAGATTTTGACACTTCTATATGTACTTTTTCTACCAATGGACAAGTAGCATCTAATATAATTAATTGTTTTTTTATAGCTTCTTGTACAACTGTTTTTGATACACCATGTGCAGAAAAAATCACTACTGAATGATCTGGAATTTGTGAAATTTCTTCAACAAAAACAACACCTTTTTTGCTCAATTCATTAATAACATGTTGGTTATGTACGAGTTCATGTCTGATATAAATGGATTTTTTGTAAATTTTTAATGCGTTTTCAACTATTGCAATTGCTCTTTTAACACCAGCACAAAAACCTCGAGGGTTAGTCAGTATAATATTCACTCTATAACCTCTACGATATGCATATTAATAGTAATGGAATATTATATAAACTATTTAATTTTTTATATTTAATAATTTATTCGTATAAGTATCATGATACCTACAAAAATACTACAATCAGCTATATTAAATGTAGCAAAATGCCAATTATTAATATGTACATCAATAAAATCTATTACGAATCCATAAGCAATACGGTCTATTAGATTTCCTATTGCACCTGCAACAATGAAAGAATATGCAGTTATTTTTTTTGCTTCTTTTTTTTTGGATTGTATAATAATTTTTGCTATTACTAGTATAGTAAAAATACTAATAATTGATAAAAACCATCTTTGCCATCCTTTTTGATTAGATAATAAACTAAATGCTGCACCATAGTTATGTATATGAAAAAAATTTAACATTGAAAAAATTTTTTTTGTTTCATATATTTTAATATATCGTGTAATCCAATATTTACTAGATATATCTAAAATAAGAATAAAAATTATTATATTTATATAAAGCCAGTTTATTGATTTTTTAAGATATTGAGTTTTCATTATACAAATATACGTTGTTCACCATGTCCTGTAGTATTTAAAATACAGCGATTGCAAATATTACTATCTTTTATATGATTTTTAGGAAAATTAAAATAATGCCAACATCGTGGACATTTTTTACCTTTAACTTTTTTTAAAGAGATTTTTAAATTTGGAATAATTTTACTTTTTTTTGCATTTTCAGGAGCCATATCATATAATTTTAATTTCATATCAGATGTTAAAAAAATAAACTTGATTTCTTTTCCTAGTATTTTGAGTTTGTTTAATAATTCAGTTGAAAGATATAAAATAATTGAAGCTTCAAGTGAATTGTTGATAGTTTTATTTTTTATTTCTTCTTCCAGAAATTTATTTATTTCATTTTTTATTTTAATTATTTCATTCCAAAATTGATAGTTAAATAAGTTATCTTGATCTAAATGAAATAATTTGTCAAACCACTCTTCCATAAATACATATTGAGAGTTTTTATTTGGTAAATAGCTCCATATTTCATCGGCAGTAAAAGATAATATTGGTGCTATCCATCGTACAAGTGAATTAATTATATAATATATAGCTGTTTGAGAACTACGTCTTTCTTTACTATTGATTTTTAATGTGTATTGTCTATCTTTTATTATATCAAGGTAGAAAGAGCCCATTTCTATAGAACAAAAATACATTAAACGTTGTACTATCGCATGAAAGTTATAATTTTTATATAAATCAATAATTTCTTCTTGAACTATTTTAGTTTGTCCTATAGCCCATTTATCTAAAAAAATCATATTATCTTTAGATATTATGTCTTTTTTAGGATCAAAATCATTAATGTTTGCTAACATGAAACGTGCTGTATTCCTAATTCTTCTATATACCTCTGATGAATGCTTTAATATTTCATTAGAAATTGAAATATCATTAGAATAATTAGAAGAAGCAATCCATAGCCTCAGAATATCAGCTCCTAATGTATTTACGACATCGTTGGGACTGATAGTATTTCCTATAGATTTAGACATTTTTTGTCCGTTTTGATCTACAACAAATCCATGTGTTAATACTTCAGAATATGGTGCTTTTTTAGTAATTAATGTTGATATTATCAATGAAGACATGAACCAACCTCTATGTTGATCTGATCCTTCTAGATACATATCTGCATTTTTTTTAGTATATTTTTTATTATTGTATTCTATTGAAGTATGTGTATTTCCTGATTCAAACCATACATCTAATATATCTGAAATTTTTTCATATGACTCATATTCCTTACCTAATATCTCTTCTGAATTCATATTCCACCATACTTGTATCCCCTTTAATTCTACTTTTTTTGCTATTTTTTCCATTAAAAGAAAAGTATCAGGATGAATTGTTCTTTTCTTTTTGTGTATAAAAATTGACATTGGAACACCCCATCTTCTTTGTCTTGAAATGCACCAATTAGGTCTTTTTTTGATCATCTCTCTTATTCTTAATTCCCCCCATTCCGGTATCCAATGTACCTTTTCTATTTCTTTTAATAATTTATTACGTAATTCCATTTGATCTATATTTATAAACCATTGTGGAGTAGCTCTGTATATAACTGGACTCTTATGTCTCCAACAATGTGGATAACTATGTTTCAAATATGTATGATGAAATAGTGTATTATTTTGAATTAATAATTTTATAATAATTGGATTGGCTTTAAAAATATTCATACCATCTAATTTAGGATGTATATTAGAGATATAGTCTCCTTTAAAATCTACTAAATTACTTGTTTTAATATTATATTTTTGACTAATTATATAATCATCTACTCCATGATCTGGTGCTGTATGAACAGCTCCAGTGCCTGATTCAAGAGTTACATGTTTTCCTAAAATTATAGGTAAATCAATATTTTTTAAAAATGGATGTAAAAAGTTTGTTTTTTCTAATAACTTCCCTTCAATGGAATTTATTTCTATCCATTTTTTTATATTTAATATGTTTAATATGTTTTTAACTAATTCTTTTCCTATAATTAAATAATATTTTTCAGTTTCTATTAATTGGTATTGAAAATTTGGATTTATTGAAATAGCTTTACTGGATGGAAGTGTCCACGGTGTTGTTGTCCAGATAAGTAAATAAATTTCTTTGTGATGTGAAGTTTGAAAACAAAATAAATTTTCTAGAGTTGATTTTTGTTTACATTTAAAACCAACTATAATTGAATCTGATTTTTTTTTAGAATATTCAATTTCTGCTTCAGATAACGATGATGAACATTGTAGACACCAATGTATAGGTTTAAAATCTTGATATAAATATTGTTTTTTAATAATTTTAGATAGAGTTCTGATTATATTTGCTTCATTTTTGAAATTCATTGTAAGATGGGAATTTTCCCAATCACCTATTACTCCTAATCTAATAAAATCTTTTTTTTGTTTGTCAACTTGTTCTTGTGCGTATTTTCTACATTTTTCTTGAAATTTTGCAGTAGATATTTTTTCCTGATTAAATTTAATTTTTTCTTCAACTTTTTGTTCGATTGGCAAGCCATGACAATCCCAAGATGGAATATAAGGTGCATCAAAACCCGACATATTTTTAGATTTGATGATGATATCTTTTAAAACTTTATTCACTGCATGTCCAATGTGGATATTTCCATTAGCATATGGTGGACCATCATGAAGAAAAAATATTTTTTTTTCTTGTTTTGTTTTTCTAATTAATTGATATAAATTGTTTTGATGCCAATCTTGTAATATTTTTCGTTCTTTTTGTGAAAGATTTCCTCGCATAGAAAACTTTGTTTTAGGTAAGTTTAAAGTTTTTTTATAATCATTCATTTTTTCTTTTTTCCATTAGTTTTAATAAATTTTAAAATATTTTTTAACTGTTAAAATATCTTGAAAAATTTGATCTTTCAGTTCTTTTTTTGAAGGAAAAACTTTTTCATCACGTATTTTTTGATATATAAATACTTCTAGATCTTTTCCATACAAATCTATTTCTATATTAAATAAGTAGACTTCAAGTAATTTATTTTTCTGAGTATTGGAAAAAGTGGGTTTTATCCCAATATTAGATATTCCTATAGCTTTTTTATTTGAAGAATATCTCACTTTAACTGCATATACTCCATTAGTTAATGGAAAATTTTTATTTAAAAGTATATTGGCTGTAGGATAATTTATTGTTCTTCCTATTGCATTTCCATGAACGACTTTACCAGATATACTAAACGTACGACCAAGAAATAAAGAAGCTAATTTCGTATTATTTTTAGAGAGTGCTTTTCTAATATTAGTACTGCTAATTTTTACATTATTTTTATATAAGGATTGAACTTCTATAACATTAAACTGATATTTATCTCCTAATTTTTTTAATAGATCAATATTTCCATTTTTTTTAAATCCAAATCTAAAATCTTCTCCTATTACTATAAATTTTACATGTAGTTTATTTATTAGTATATTTATGATAAAATCTTCTGCACTTAGAGATTCGAAAGACTTATTAAATCTAATACATAAAATATTATTGAAACTATAAGAAGAAATACGTTGTACTTTTTCACGAAATGGTGTAATTCGAATAGGAGCATTGTTTTTTCTTAAAAATTCCAGCGGTTGAGGTTCAAATAAAATAACTATAGTTGATAATTTATATTTTTTACCTATTTGACATGCATTTAAAAATAATTTTTGATGGCCTAGATGTACTCCATCAAAGTTTCCAATAGTAATAACTGAATTAGAATTTATTTCCTTAATGTTGTGAATACCTCGTATAATCTTCATTGTTAAGTCAACCTTGTTAAATGAAGTAAATTATATAGAAAATTTTTTTAAATTTTTTAGTTTTTTTGTATAATTTTTTTGATAAAAATTACTTTTAATTAAATTTATCATTAGAATTATAGTTATAATAATATATTTTTAAATAAATGTTTGATTTTTTGAAATTTTAGAGGTAAAAATTGGCTAATATAAAATCTGCTAAAAAAGATGCAGTTACATCTGAAAAACGTCGAAAAAAAAATTCTAGTCGACGCTCAATGATTCGTACTTTTATCAAAAAAGTACGAGTAGCTATCATGTCTGGTAACAAAAAAACAGCAGAAGATGCATTTAAAAAAATGCAACCCATTATTGATAGTCATGTAAATAAAGGTTTAATACATAAAAATAAAGCTGCACGCTATAAGTCTAATTTTTCATTACAAATTAGTAAAATATAATATATAAAATATAGTATATTTAATAGTATTGCTTCTAATTTAGAAGCAATACTTTATAAGATTCTATCTTGTCAAGTCATCAAAAAATCTTTTTACTCCATCAAAAAATCTTTTTGAACGAGGACTATTTTTTTCACCTCGAAAACCATTAAAAGTATTTCCTAATTCATGTAAAAGATTTTTTTGTTGTTCATTAAGATTAACAGGTGTTTCCACAACAACACGACATAATAAATCACCTTGATGTCTATTTTGTATAGATTTTACTCCTCTTCCACGAATACGAAAAAGTTTTCCTGATTGTGTTTCATGAGGTATTTTTAGTTTAACTCTACCGTCTAGTGTAGGAACTTCTATTTCCCCGCCTAATGCAGCCATTGTAAAATTTATCGGTACTTCACAGTACAAATTATTTTCTTCTCGTTCAAAAATACGATGTTTTTTAACAGTAATTTGTACATAAAGATCACCTGGTTGTGCACCATTAGCACCGGCTTCTCCTTCGTTATTTAAACGAATTCGATCATTGGTATCAACACCTGGTGGAATTTTTACTGACAATGTTTTATATTTATTGATTCGTCCTTGTCCATGGCATAAATTACAAGGATCGGTAATTACTGAACCTTTTCCATGACATGCAGGACATGATTGTTGTACAGTAAAAAACCCTTTTCTAATATGTATTTGACCTTTGCCATGACATGTAGAACATGCGCGAGGTTTAGTTCCAGATCTTGCGCCAGTTCCATAACATATTTGACATTTTTGAAGAGTTGGAATTTGAATTTCTTTTTTGGTTCCTTTTACTGCTTCTTCTAATAAAATTTCTATATTATAGCATAAATCTGCTCCTTTTTTAGATCTTTGAGTGCTATTTCCACCAAAAATATCTCCAAATACATCTCCAAAAATATCTCCAAAATCTGCAGAACTGGTAAAAGTACTACTATATGTATTATTAGACTGACCGTTTTCAAATGCTGCATGTCCATATTGATCATATGCATTTCGTTTTTCTTCATTAATTAAAATTTCGTAAGCTTCTTTTATTTCTTTGAATTTTCCTTCAGCAGTTTTATCTCCTTGATTTCGATCAGGATGATACTTCATTGCTAGTCGTTTATACGCTTTTTTAATTTCGCGTTCTTCAGCTGATTTTGGAATCCCTAGAACTTGATAATAGTCTTTTTTTGCCATTCTTACTTGCTCTTCCTAAATTTAAAAATAATTACACGGGCGTAGAAGATTATCTGCGCCCGTGCTAGTTTGAAGTCCGTAATGGTTACTTTTCAATCTTATATTAGAATTAATTATTTTTTGGGATCTTTAATTTCTTCGAATTCTGCATCTACAACATTTTCGTCTTTTTTGTTTGATGATATATTTTCATCTTTTGGATTGTTTTCTGATTTTTTTTGATGGATTTCTGTTAGTATAGAAGATATCTTTAAAAGATTTTGTATATTTTTTTCAATATCAGATTTATTTTCTCCTTTTAATGCTTTTTCTAATTCATCTAAAGCTAATTGAATATTTTTTTTATCTTCTTCTTTAATCAAATCTTTGTTTTCATTGAATTGTTTTTTTATACTATGAACTAACTGATCACCTTGATTTCTTGTTTGAATTAACTCTTCAAATTTTTGATCTGCTTCAGAATTGGCTTCTGCATCATTTACCATTTTTTTGATTTCTTCTTCATTTAGTCCAGAAGACGCTTTTATAGTAATTTTTTGTTCTTTTCCAGTTTTTTTATCTTTTGCAGATACATGTAATATTCCATCAGAATCAATATCAAATGTTACTTCAATTTGCGCTGTTCCTCTAGGTGCTGGATCAATTCCATCTAAGTTAAATTGTCCTAATGATTTATTATCTAGTGATCTTTTACGTTCACCTTGTAGCACATGTATAGTGACTGCTGATTGATTATCTTCTGCTGTTGAAAATATTTGACTATGTTTAGTAGGAATAGTAGTATTTTTAGTTATAAGTGGAGTCATTATCCCACCCATAGTTTCAATTCCTAGTGATAAAGGAGTTACATCGAGCAACAAAACGTCTTTAACATCACCAGATAGAACTCCTCCTTGTACTGCGGCACCAACCGCTACAGCTTCATCTGGATTAACATCTTTTCTAGGTTCTTTCCCAAAGAAATCTGCGACTTTAGCTTGAACCATAGGCATTCTTGTTTGACCACCTACTAATATTACATCATTTATATCTGATATTGATAATCCTGCGTCTTTTAATGCAACTTTTAGTGGTTCAATAGAACGTATTATGAGATCTTCTACTAAAGACTCTAACTTTGATCGGGTGACTTTGATATTTAAATGTTTAGGTCCATTAGCATCTGCTGTAATATAAGGAAGATTTACATCGGTTTGTTGTGCAGACGATAATTCTATTTTAGCTTTTTCTGCAGATTCTTTTAAACGTTGCATAGACAGTGGATCATTTCTTAAATCTATTCCTTGTTCTTTTTTGAATTCCGTTACTAAATAATTAATTAATCTACTATCGAAATCTTCTCCTCCAAGATGTGTATCTCCATTAGTAGCAAGAACTTCGAATGTTTTTTCTTTATCAACATCATCAATTTCAATAATAGATATATCAAAAGTTCCACCACCTAAATCATAAACGGCTATTGTTCTATTTCCTTTTCCCTTGTCTAAACCATATGCAAGTGCTGCTGCTGTTGGTTCATTAATAATTCTTTTTACTTCTAGTCCTGCAATTCTTCCGGCATCTTTAGTAGCTTGACGTTGAGCATCATTAAAATATGCAGGCACTGTAATAACAGCTTCTTTTATTGTTTCCCCTAAATAATCTTCTGCAGTTTTTTTCATCTTTTTTAATACTTCCGCAGAAATTTGAGGAGGTGCCATTTTTTGTTTTTTAATATCAATCCATGCATCACCATTATCAGAATTTACAATTCTGTAAGGCATAATTTTTATATCACGTTGTACTTCATCATCTTTAAATTTTCTACCAATTAAACGTTTTATAGCAAAAAGTGTATTTTTTGGATTAGTTATAGCTTGACGTTTAGCGGGTTGTCCGACTAAAACTTCTCCTTCTTGAGTATACGCAATAATTGAAGGTGTAGTACGATCGCCTTCAGAATTTTCTAAAACACGCGGTTTGTTGCCATCCATAATGGCAACACAAGAGTTGGTTGTTCCCAAGTCAATACCAATAATTTTGCCCATGAACATTTCTCCTATTTAATATCTTGATAAATTGGGTTTGCAACCTTTATGTGGCCATTTTTTTGGCTTTTAATTAGTTACATAGTGTTTTACATTTTTGTCAATTATGTTTATTAATTACTACTTTACATATCTACAAGGTTGAATGATTATTAGATGGGGTCGCTTTTTCGCTCATCAAGGGTCAAGCGAAAAAAAA